>JAOTOM010003480.1:55000-159806 GCA_034440615.1 Ashinkailepas kermadecensis
CTCAGGGGACTCCGATCCCTCAGGTGCCAATACCAAAGCTCCAGAACATCCTGGTCCAGTTCCCTCTGGCTCTCATGGGACCTATTCATCCGCCAGGAGCCCTCTCCAACTTGCGTGGGCTATTCCAGTCTTCGACAAACTTGTCTAGCTTACACGGCAATCCTGTAGGTCCCAGACAGGCATCACAATTTCTAGAAAACATCGCAAGCTCTCGGAACTCTCCTCAGCTCTTAGGTGGCTCTGTTCATCCCTCAGCATTCTTCCCAAGCCTCAGGGCATCGCAATCCAATCCGCTCTAGTTATCCTGGGACCTCCCCAGTCCTCGACAGTCTTTCGGGCTAGCAAGGATATGGTAGTTCTGAAACTAGCTCTCAGAATTTCTCACAACCATCGCTAGCCCCTAGGCACTTTCTTTAGATCTCAGGGGACCTGTTCTTCTCATAGGGACCCTTCCAAGCCTCTTGGAAATTCCAATCCAGTCCTCTCTCTAGCGCTCAGTGGTGATTTTAAATAGTCAGGTGTCCTCTCCATTGTTAGGGACCCTTCAGTCCACGGATACTGCCCGTGGGCCCTGGGAGCCCTTACGAGCCCTATGCATCGGCGCCTTGAGGTGCCCTTGCGGGCCCCTCATAGCTGCCGCCTGGAAGGTCTCTCCGACCCTTCAGGGGGCGGCTGCCCCCTTCACCCCTCCCTCACCCCCTTGGCTACGCCACTGACGTTCTGGGGTGCAACAATGCTGAATATGTTCAGCATAGCATATGAAATGCTGAAATCTTACGACTGAATGTCCCCTCTCTGCAGACTGTACGAGTGTCCCCACAACTGCCCTGGGATGCTCCACCGTTCAACTCCATTCTGTTAGCTTTAGCTTGCATCCGTCTGCTTTAGCAGGTGGCGCCAGAATGTGGCATTCGAAAGTCTGTGTCGATGCAGCCTAAAATCCTTCGCTGGCGTATGTGGGAAAGTGAACAAATTTGGGGAATTCCTAGTCTTAGATATTATGACGTCTGGACATTATGCCGCGGTGCACTGTAGGGTGACACATGTTTTAACTTTCTCGTAGTGTTGCTTCCAGAGGCGTTCCTGGGGCATTTTGATACCATGATTCCAAATTTGCCTAAAGATTCACAAAGTCGTGAATAAATTTGTACGCACCAGACGTTTCAATTTTTAAAAAACATATTTCGCCGCCTGCAAAGGCTACATAATATAAAAGTCATTATTATTCGACAACTTCAATCCTTCTTCAACACGTCACAGTTAACCTCTCAGCCATATCTTTTTTTTTCGTTAGCCCGCAATTCCGGTCGTAGGATGACCTTTTGTCCGTTCGGCGTAAATGGCGCCACCGTCGACTCGTTGGCGGCGCGCCGCCGGTAATGCGACTTGAAATTTCGATCCTGAAGAGAGCTTAATTGCATGTATCGCTTAGGATGGCTTTTGGCAGTTGAGGCCGGGCTTTCCATGCGGATGACAGGATGGACAGTCGCGGATGACAGGATGGACAGTCGCGGATGACAGGATGGACAGTCGCGGATGACAGGATGGACAGTCGCGGATGCGGGCGTGCTGATTTGTTCGTACCAATCGATTGAAATCGATCCTGGCCATTGTTTGTTGGTACATTTTAGAGGTTAATGGACGACTGGTTCATGTCCAATGGATGCCTGATGTCTTGACGCAGTGTGCAACAATATGCCAAATTGCAAAGCATGACAGTTAATGAGTATTGACATGAACTCGTTGACTTGCGATGCATCTGCTGGCACATATATGTACAGATGCTAGTCTGTATTTGTACGTGGGTGCACACAATGCTTAAGGATTCACATTCAGTGTGTGATATGCTTTCAACATGTACTAATGTCTGATATGCTTTGAGCTTAAGCACAATTTTGACCTGCCTTGCAAACTGCTAACTGGCCAGTATGCAGGTCCAATACTGGATTTCAATGATTGCATCCAAACTGCAAAATGTTGCATGTGTCAACCTGACAATTTTTGTCCTTGTCCTGCCCGGATTGGTTTGGATTTTCAGACATCTCCACACTTAGCTGTTCATGTGCCATATGCCAAGAGCTTCATGGTGGAGAAGCAAAGGTGGTCAATTGAAAGAAAGCCTAATTGGAAGGACCAGGGGTTTTCAAAATATCATCCATTTCATATTTCTGGCTCCGTCCGCGTGCCCCGGCTTCTATAGCAGTAGACGTTGATGTCGATTGCTCATCAAGGTGTCTGGTGGAGAGAACAAGGACCAGGACGTTGTACTTTGTAAAACGTTGCTCACATGTCAGCACCTGTGATGTGCTTAAGCAGACTCAAGGAGGTGGATGGCACTTCTCTTCAATATATAGTACTATAATTGTGGATACTCAGGGGTGTACCTTCGTATGCTTTTGGGAGAGCACTTGCCACCCAATGTTGGCTTTGTACCCACCCCAAATAATTTCAACTTTTAACATAGAACCCCACAGGGGCGCAGCCAGGATTTTCTTAAGGGTGGGCTCGACGAGAAAAAAATTAAATATATCATGAAAAGAATATCAGAAACCGCTTTCGCGCGCTTCCCGCGGCGAAAATGTTTTCTTTCTCGTCGTGAAAATCTCAAAATTTATCTGATCTAGTGTATTTTTGCATGCTAATGGGATGGCGGACTTCCAGCTTGCCCTTCACTGTGCCTCTGGGACCCTATATGGTATGCCCCCAGTCTATTTTCGCCTGCCCATTGCTTGCCCTTCACTGTGCCTCTGGGACCCTATATGGTATGCCCCCAGTCTATTTTCGCCCGCCCATTGCTTGCCCTTCACTGTGCCTCTGGGACGCTATATGGTATGCCCCCAGTCTATTTTCGCCTGCCCATTGCTTGCCCTTCACTGTGCCTCTGGGACGCTATATGGTATGCCCCCAGTCTATTTTCGCCTGCCCATTGCTTGCCCTTCACTGTGCCTCTGGGACCCTATATGGTATGCCCCCAGTCTATTTTCGCCCGCCCATTGCTTGCCCTTCACTGTGCCTCTGGGACGCTATATGGTATGCCCCCAGTCTATTTTCGCCTGCCCATTGCTTGCCCTTCACTGTGCCTCTGGGACGCTATATGGTATGCCCCCAGTCTATTTTCGCCTGCCCATTGCTTGCCCTTCACTGTGCCTCTGGGACGCTATATGGTATGCCCCCAGTCTATTTTCGCCTGCCCATTGCTTGCCCTTCACTGTGCCTCTGGGACCCTATATGGTATGCCCCCAGTCTATTTTCGCCGCCCATTGCTTTCATGCATTGTGCCCTGACAATAATTTTCAGAAACCTACATCTATGTGGATGATTGCGGTCTTAAAACCAATATGCACCTTGTTAGGTACTTACATTCGACACTAAGCCTAGCAGACCGATGTCAGGAATATCCTCCGAAATTAAGCTGAGGGTGATAGTGGTTACCGAGCTGCTACCGAGGAGCCAATATTCATTGCTGGGTGTGCAAAACAATTTGCGATTGCGTGTACATTTTCTCGACCACTTAGCATGTCAAAATAGAGCATTCCCCTCTCATCTGTGTATATTGGCACTTCAATAATCGACATAGCCCACACCCAAAATAGCCTTTCATATTGACTCGCGTGCTAAAGGCAGTTTGTACAGTCCCGCCGATTAACAAAAAATTACCATATGGTAATTGGTATGTTGTTAATACACAGGCAAAGTTCACCCCAGTAAGTTTGGTGAATTTGTTCGCCTTCCGTATGTTATTGCAGGGTGGGATAAATATATCACATCACTCGCGGTCAAGATTATATTAAGCCGCTTGTCTTCAACTCGTGGTTGAAGTAAATTTGTGTGCTCGCTCGTGGTATAACGACAAAGACAAAGACGTATATTCAGGCCATCCACAATAAACTCGTGGCTATTACAGCCTATTGTCGATTTTTAAAACAGATATCACATGAAAAAGGGCTGATACATACACACATCAAAACATATAACAATTCTTCATACCAGCGGCCCGGAAAGTCAGCAAGTACGGTAAGTATAATAAGAAGTCAGCAGGTATGAAGATAAGTCAGCAAGTATGGTAAGAGGTCAGCGAGTAAGATAAGAAGTTAGGAAGCAGATCAGGTCCATCTGACCGGTCCCATCACAAATGCCGCTTAAGGCGACGACCAAACGTGGGAACTGGCAGTTGCCTCGGTTCGTGTGGCAGTTCATTAAACATTATAATGTACCTTATTGTAAATTGACACCGCACTTCCATGTTAGCCGTTTTGGGAATAAACTATTGCATTTCTTGAATGTCAAGGCAATGCAAATACCTCACCTCAATGTATTGCACACAAATGTCATTACCAGGATCCTCATAGCGACATTAGCGAACGCACTTTGTTTTCAATTTGTTCGTGGTGCAAGAAAAAGATCAAGTGCATGTTACATCCCGAATGCAGTAGAGAACAAAGTAATTATATATTAATAGTCTGCCACCTGGTGAGCTCAGTGGATAGAGCGCTGGCCTACAAATGGCTCTCCTTGTCTCAGCGCAACGTGTTCGAGTCGCTTCACTCGCTATTGACGCCCTGGCTGGGACGGCCAGTTGGCAACTGGCCAGGTAAGGTTGGGGACGTAAGCACCGAGTGGCCGTGTCGGCTATGTGGGTGCGTTAAACTCTCGATAAAAAGACGCCGACTCAACCAAAATGCGCTGCATATGTTCTGCCATGTCCATGACCTTTGGACACCAGTGCCGTGATTTCTGGCACCAGCTTCGGAAGGACTCATTCATCGAGAAAAATCACGAGAACGGGGAGCACGTAGTTTTCGATCAGCCCACCATGAATAAGAACTACCAGAGTGATGGAGGACCGAATTAGGAACGGATCCAAGGGAGTGAAGAGGACGACCGCACCTCCTTTACCACCCCGAGAGGCGCAACCGATCGAAAGGGGCATCCGTTCACATGGAAATCGCGCCCATTCGAGAATTTCAACGCAGTTCCCATGTAAATACAAAATTATGGCGGCATTCTTGCCGGCCACTGTGTACTAGCTGGACAGCCGAGAGCCAGCACCGCATGGTCGGCGTCGCTGGTGTAAGCCTGTTCACCGTCAGCGGTTTTTGCGGACGGCTATTGTTCGACTGCCGTGCACGGGCGGCCTCGGTCACATTCCCCCGCCGCGCTCTGGCGTCGCACCGGGTGCTGGCTGGGTCACCGAGGGGTGGCTGGGACCACCAACTATCGGGCACAGCTTTCCAGGCCACATGCAGCGTGGTGCTGGCGGCGGCCCACCATTGGCTGGCAGCCGAAGACGACGGCGAGACGCATTGCTCCCGGATTGGTCGTGTTCCCCTTCTCGTGTGGAGGGTAGTGGCCACCTGGGGCGACACGTCAGGAACTCAAAGGGCCTGGGGACTTCGATAAGGTAGGACTCTGCTGAGCTGCGAGGTGCGCGCGGGCGCGGCTGGTGCCGGCAGACTGAGTTGGGAGACAACTGGAGCAGGTGTGCTGTTGGCCGGCTGACCGTCCCGGTGCCGAGAAGAACTTTTGGCACGAACTTCGAAGGTACACATGGCAGTGTCTGTGTGACGACTGTTGTAACTGAGGTCGTTCCATGGCACAAGGCCTGGTCGTTTTGCGTTCCTCGTAACCGCTGTCAATAGATGATGATTATCGGCTTAATTTTTGGACATTGTCGGGAAGCAAGGCCTGCACCAGACATCACGGGCCAGCACTCATCTACAGAAAGTTGAGTGTAGCCCCCTCCCCCAGAGAGATCTTCAGTCGAAAAGACGCCCCTGTGAAAGGGCATTCCTGGAGCAAGATCGAGTGCACACCACCCCCACCTCGTCTCCTTTAACGAAATTGTGAGTCGAGGACTCCTCTCCGGGTGGACTGGCGCCATCTCAAAATTGTCAGTCTAGACCGCCTCTCTGAGTGTACAGCCGCCATCTGACATTTGTCAGTCGAGGACGCCTCTCCGGGTAGACTGGCGCCATCTGTAGATTTAACTCCCTCCTTACCGAAATCCTAGATCCATCGGTAGACCGAACACGACTAATCCGAAACTTCAAAGATTCCGTGAAGATGTTTTGTTTTGTGTTTAGCAGTGGCAGAGTGCCATCCGCTAGATATTTGTTACGTTAAAGAAAGGGCTGCGTTAAACCGGCATATGTGGCATCCGATGGTAACAAACAAGCAAGAGAGAAAAGATGAGAGACGCTGGCAAATAAAGAGCGTGGCGTAAAAGGCAGGCCGGTACATATATCGCATACAGGTACACATGGGTACATACATACATACATACATACATGCATACATACATACATACATACATACATACATACATACATACATACATGCATACATACATACATACATACATACATATCAAACGGTAGACCATTTGGAAATTGGACAGCTTCATATCCTTCGGACAGGCTCCGCTGGCCAACTGCGACCTAGAGCGAAGCGGAGGCCCGGCGCCCAGAGCGAGCCGTGGGCGTCACGCCCGACCTTAAATGTGGAGGTGCATGTTTAAGTTAGAGCTTGGAAAGAACCTGAAAGGAAAAAGCCAAGCTGCTTGGAAAAACCCAAGTTATAAAAACAAGCACAATCTATGGGGAAACCGTCCGATTTTGTCAAATTGGATAGGTCCCTGCCTGCCTAGTGCGAAATATCCTATATGTATGTGGCATACGACAGCGGAGAGGATGATAGCGTTTGGCTTCAAATGGCTTGCTCTGATTTGGTGCTATGTAAAAAGGTGAAAAGTAGCTCAAGGAGCTCCGTCACCGAGAAGGATGCTCAGCGAAAGTGGATGTTGGGCGATGTAAGAAGGAAGGGGGCGACGCTGTAAATCATATGCAGGACAGGTAAGTAGAAAATGATGGACAGAGTGTATGATGTTACATACAGTGTACAGTGTAAGTGTATGGGCCGCTTGATGTTAAAAAAAATGTCGGTTGAATTTATATGGGGAAGGTATTTTTTGTTTTTGTCGAAATAGATACTCGAGCTTGGGATGTTTCATGTGCCAGAATGGGAGTAGGGTGGGGGTTAATTTGCCGGGGGTTACCTCCGGGAATTTCAGTGCGGGTGTAAGGGCATGGTTAAGATGTATGGCAATATTGTGTTTATTTCTGTAATAGGTACGCCGAACGGGGGGGGGTTAGAGAGTGCGAGAGTGGCGGGGTGATTATGCTGTTTTGTGGTCCGAAAGTGATACCTAACTAGTTGAAGTGTTCTGTGGTGTTGTAAACTAGGGAGGTGCCCTCAGCCCTGAGACTGGTGATGGGCATGAAGCAGTGTGCTCCGGTGATGAGGCGTAGGGCATGATCTTGTATGCGTTCTAGGAATGTGATGTGTGAGGTAGATATATGATCGAAGATAAACACATGGTATTCCAGGATTGCGCGAATCAGGGAAATATACACCTTGGTAAGGGTAGCCCTGTCTGCACCCAAGTCGCGACCGGAGATGCAGCGCAGGATACTTAGGCGCTTAGCGCAGCGCTGTTTTAGGTAAGCAATATGGGGGCAGAAATGGAGTCCTTTATCCAGGACGATGCCAAGATAGGTGAAGGTGGTTTGGTGAAGAATAATTTGGTCGCGATAGCGTAACGGTGTGAGAAGTAGAATGTACGCGGAGAACCGGGAGAAAAGCATTGCGACAGATTTCGTGGGGGATTTCGTGCGACGGATTTCCCCTGCTGTCCCCAAGGGGAGCACCAGAAATCAATTTGATCCATGGCGCGCTGCATGGGATGATTTGTTCTTTCTGCCGGTGGGTGTGTGCACCAAATGGCCAGATCGTACGTGTAAATAGAGAATCTTAGACAGGGGGAAATTTTTAGAGGTCAGCGAGAGCGTCATTTGATCATGATGATGAAGAGGGTGGGGGATAAAACGCTGCCTTGGGGGCAGCCTTGATCAAGTTTGTGGGACCGAGAGTGGATGTTGCCGCAGAGGACAGTGAATGTTTTGTTAGCGAGAAAGATCGTGAGAAATGTGGCCATTCTGCTCTTGATACCAGTTCGGTGTAATTTGATTCGGAGGGCAGAACTGCGCACTTTATTAAATTCGGAATTTATATCAAGAAAATTGCAACGGGTTCATGTTTTTTTTTCTCATGAAACCGCGATGTACAGAGTCAACAATTTTGAGGAGGTTCTCAGTGGTGCTGCCTCTGGGTCGAAAGTCGCTTTGAAAGGGAGAAAGAATTTCATTGTGTTCGAGGTAGACTCTGATTCGTCCATTGGTCATTCGCTTGAAGATTTCAGAGGCACAACTAGTAAGAGAGATGGAGCGATAGGCTGAGGGCAGGTGGCGAGGTTTGCGAGGTTTAGCGATAGGAATGTTAGTGAGTAGTTCTTCAGAAACTCGACACCCAGAAGGCCTGTTTCAACACAGCACCCTGTCGAATTCCCAAGGAAGTTGCTATATGGGGTTGTCTAGGGCCGAGAATACGAATCTGAACTTTTTAGGCCCCTAGGTCTCACGGTTTTTACGTCACGATGACGTCATATACTGACTTTTTCTGCTCATTGCAAATTTCAATGCGATATAACTCCGAGGTTTATCATTATTTTTCCATTCTGTAAAATGTTTTGTAAAGCAGACGTAGTATGGTATTGCATAATATTTTTTATGAATTTTACATCCATGTTTTATTATTTTTTACATTATATATTTTATATAATATCATTTTTCGAAAAAAAATGTATAAGTGTCGATTTTCGAAAAACATTCATATTCTGATTCTCCGTGCAATTCTGTATACGAAACAATTAACGATAGAGTGGGCGCACTCTTGGGACACCGTCAGAAAAATCGCAAAAAACATACCACCTGATGTGCCTCCATTTGGAGTAGCATTGTGAAGAGCTGAGCGCGAGCGTGGCTGGTGGATCCAGTGAGGGTGGGGATTGGGCGGGGGTATGGGTATGGGGAGGAGCATGGGCGTCGCCACCGGGGGGTCAGGGGGTCGGACCCCCACTTTGAAAGTGAGGGGGGGTCGACTCCCCCAAAACAACCGGTCAACGATACAAACACCGGACATCCGACATCGCTTCCCACCCCCCACCCCCTCTCGGTCACAGCATTTTCCCTTAAAACTACCAGACATTAACACACAACCGGTCAACAATACAATCACCAGACACCGAGCCGACGTCGCTTCCCCCCCCCGGTCGAGAAGTCCTGGGCCTGGACTGGCCCCCCTAAACCGAGTGGCTAGATCCGTCCCTGGGACCGACCCCCCAAATAAAAATCCGTGGCGACGCCCTTGGGGAGGAGACCAGAGTTTCTGTGGGCTGCGTCAGTCGTGTACAATGAGTGGCATCTTTATGGGAAGAGGGACTGAGGGGGGAGGGTTCAGGGCACTGTACAGTGTAGAATGGTGTCCCTTGCGATATAATAGGATGCCCCACGCGACTGAACCGATAGAAATTCCGATTTCCTCTGGATTTTTATATTTAAGACATTTTCCGGGCTTCAAAGGAATGCGTCGGCGAAAGGTTTATTTTCGATTAACGACAGTTTTCACTAGTTTGAATGTTGAGGTCCGCGAAGTCGCATATGCGGCCACCTGAGTCGCGCTTCTTGGCCGAAAACAGTGGAAGCTCCTCGTGCCCTTCACAAGTTTTGCTGAAGCGAAACGCTGTGACAGCATTGTCGCTGTCTTCTCAATGTCCGCCTGGGAGACGTAGATGAATTCGATCCCTGTGGGACGAAATTTTAATCAGCTCCCTTGCAAGTATTTGTCATCCCGATCGCACAATCTTCGATCTTTTCAGCATTTCACATATGCAATATTTTTACGAGTATCTAGAAAACGGGTAAGAAATGCGCTACTTTCACTCGCCCTTTTGACAGGTGTCATAGTGAACGGACTATGTATTTGTTTATAAAGACCAGTTGTTGATCCTGGGTAACCAGTGAAGGCTTAGGTATATTGAGCTGATGTGCCCTGAATACCCAAAATCCCGCGAAAATTAGAATCTGACAGAAAATTGCGAAAAATGGCGCTAGGTGGTGCTAATAAAAAATGATTTTTGCAATTAGGAACAGTACCTGATATGTGTGTCGAGCAGAAGTTAAACATAGCTTCCGGGGTCAATGTCTGGTCTCCGTCTGGCCGCTGAATGCTTGCCCTTGCAGTCAGGCGTTTCACGGTCCCACCTACGCCGTCGCACGGACCTTTTCCATGGCAGGTGGCAAAATAATGGCACTCGCAGTCAACGTTGAAGTCCTGCTTGTGCAGGCACATGTTCCTTATATTATGTTTATTCTTGTATTGTGCTGCACAGCCATCTGTAAAGTAATGCACCTTTCTGACATTTTCATTCTCGGTTTTCATCCGTTCCAGAACCTTTGTTTGGAACGCGTAAACTGAGGCTGTATTGTGGTGCAGATCGTCACTTAAGACGCAATAGCTTTTGGTTTGCAGTGACCCGTCTGGGACTCGCGTTGTAACGACGAATGGATGGACAGTGGCCTGTGCGATCTCCCAATGGTAGCCTTGTACTGCATCTTGCACCAGAAAGGTGTAGTTTTCGGAAAAATCTCCCGAGATGATGGCCTCATCCTCGGGTAGTTGTCCTTTCAGAGCTTTTAGAAAGTCATTCTGTACGCGCGCTGTATAGTGGTGCCTGGTTAGCTTTGATATGGCATTAGTAAGCCCCTCGATAAAATATTCAACGGTCTGCGTCATGTTTACCATCGTGGTTCGATCCGTGCTGATCCACTGTCTAAATTCCACTTCGTCAGTCTCTGCCAAACTCGGCATACTGGTCAGATAATTCCTGAGCTCGTTGACTCCGGGACACTTGTCACATTGACGAAACATACATTCTTCGTTTTCCACGGAGCAAACAACTTTCTTCATAAGATCAACGACAGACAAATCGTGACGTATGGCTTGAACCATCAATTTCGGGTTTTGATGATGAATGCATACGCAAACTGAATGCGTCCCGCTAGCGCCGGCTAGCACGCACCAAGGTGGTCGCAGACTAGCGAATGTGGAGAACCCAACAGGCTGAGGAGTTTGCTCCTTGTATTGATGGTAGGCTTCTCTCACATTCGAAAGGACCAGTCTCTTCTGGTAAGTTCGCCTTATGCCATCCTGACATCGCACACTGACCACGTCTTTCTGTCCTGGTAGTGGTCTACTGATGTCGTCCTGCTGGTAGAAATTAATGACCTCGTCTTTTTTATTCTGGGAGAGAGCAGCAATCGACAGTTTCCTGTCAGTTGTGCCCAAAATTCCATGCGTCGCTTTCACTTCCCGAGCTTTTCGCACCATGTACAGGGGGCACCGAACTTTGCAGCCGTTTTGTACATGGTCAATGGCGACAATGTCAAAATTTGAAGCTTCATTGCGTACGAGGTGCTTGGGTCCTTGAATTTCGCTACTAGTTCCTCCATCATGCTCTCATAGAGTTCTAAATGGCTTACTTTTTCCTCGGCTTCCGGTTCGTTTATCTCTACCTGATACGTTTTCGATAGGCGTCGCTTCATTCCCTTTTTCGCTGAGTCAAACTTCTGTCTGGCCTTCTTTTGGCGTTGGCTTTCAGAAAGCCTACCTGAAAGAAATACAATAGTCTCACCAGTGTTATCAATCGGGAACGATCCCCCTGGACCCACAATTCCAATCTGGTCTGGTTACGGCTTGCCACATTTTATCACAATTTAGGCCTCGATGTTGAAATTGAAAAGTATTTCGAATGCATTTAATATTCTAGTGACCCATCTTTTCACTGGCGGCCGCAGACCGCCGATAAAGGGGGGGGGGGCCAACTCGGCGAGGGCGCCGGGTGGATTCGAGAGGGCGCCGAGGCGATCCGAGAGGGCGCCGAGCGGATCCGAGAGGGCGCCGCTCTCCGATCCTAGGGGGGTGGCAAGCGTCCCTGACGAGGGCGCCGGGTGAATCTGAGGGGCGCCTCTCCCCGATCCTGGGGGGGGAACGTCCCTGACGAGGGCGCCGCTCTCCGATCCTGGGGGGGCGTGGGAAGCGTGCCTGGCGAGGGCGCCGGGTGGATTCGAGAGGGCGCCGAGGCGATCCGAGAGGGCGCCTCCTGAACCAAAGGGGGGGGCCAAAAGACATGATGGCCCCCCTTTCGGAGCCAAAGGGGGGCATGGCCCCGTTGCCCCCCCCTGCGGCCGCCAGTGCTTCTTTTACAACCATTACAACTGAGCTATATGTTACTCAGCCTGGTACACTTACAGTGCCCCTTTCGGCTATATTCCGTGGTAGTTCAGACTTCATGCGGCCACTACGCCTACTCAGGTTATATTGGCGACGGATCATCTTGGGTATTAGCAGTTCGTAACTGGTTATATACTATAATGTGACTGAGATTGTTAAGAGATGACCTTAATAGTCAGGGCTTCTTCTTTTAGTGTTATTGGGGAGGCCGTGGCCACGTGTCGGTCGGCCCGTCGGCCCGTTTGGAAAGTTTGGCCAACCGAAAAACTGTTGTTGTTGTTTTTTTTTGGGGGGGGGGGGGTGGCGCGTAAGATGGACCGGCCAGCAAATTGACCTTCTCCGGGCCGGGTTGTTCGGGCGGAGGGTCTCTTGAAAAACCTCTGACGTTCCATCTATGTATGCCAGGATAAAATGCAAAACACCGTTGGAAAGCTCTGGAGCTCGAGGCATAACATATATTTGCACTACGAGGTTATCAGAGGTCATATTAGGTGAATGGATGGACCTCGGCTTAAAACTCAGGAAATCGTTTTTCAAAGTCAGAGCTCTTTTTTGACATTGTCTTTCAAGAAGTAACATCGATTAATGTAGTCATATTGATCATAGTAAAAAGGGTCCGGACGGGGTGGATCAGATCCGGTCAGAATCAGGCTTGAAAACCAGCTTCGGCACTATGCATGTTAGAGACACAGCGAAAATGTGATTGACAAACAAATATAGCCCAAGGATCATATCGCATCCTATTTCTTAATGTTTGGCCATACTGAGGTCGCTAAAAGTCATAATAGGTCAACCAAGTGACATGGTACCTTGACATTGGGGAATGGCCTGGAAAATATTATTATGTATGTCTCGAATTCTTCCAACAGACCCATGCAAGCAAACTGTGGTATCTGAAAAATATAGCTTCCTATCAGCTTGCAAGATCTGTGAAGAGTAGGAATTGGAATTTATGCTGCTAAAATGTCATCCGAATCGCTTTCAGTGACAACTATCAGGGCGGGGTTACGAGAGATGGAGTCCAAACTTACCAGCAAGAAGCTCACCATCGTCCATTTCAACGACGTCTATCAAGTTGAGCCTGGACAACATGATCAGGTCAGTGATCAAGACAGCAGGAGCCGGTCACTGGTCCAGACAGCAGGAGCCGGTCAGTGGTCCAGACAACAGGTGCCGGCCAGTGGTCCAGACAGCAGGAGCCAGTCAGTGGTCCAGACAGCAGGAGCCGGTCAGTGGTCCAGACAACATGAGCCAGTTAGTGGTCCAGACAGCAGGAGCCGGTTAGTGGTCCAGACAGCAGGAGCCGGTCAGTGGTCCAGACAACATGAGCCAGTTAGTGGTCCAGACAGCAGGAGCCGGTTAGTGGTCCAAACAGCAGGAGCCGGTCAGTGGTCCAGAAAACAGGAGCCGGTCAGTGGTCCAGACCATAGGAGCCTGTCAGTCGTCCAGACAGCAGGATCCGGTCACTAGTCCAGACAACAGGAGCTGGTTAGTGGTCCAGACAGCAGGAGCCAGTCAGTGGTCCAGACAACAGGAGCCGGTCAGTGGTCCAGACAACAGGAGCCGGTCACTAGTCCAGACAACGGGAGCCGGTCAGTAGCCGAAGAAATCATCTGATGTTGAATGACGTTGGAACATCACTGACACGCATTATGGTTTTCAGCTCACAAGCCTGCACAAAATCAAACAATATTATTGTTCTCAGTTAGCCTCTGAATAAAGTCATAGCCCGTTTTTGTCAAGCAAACTTTTTACGTCTGAAAAGAGGCTGAGAAATAACAGCGAGAGGGTAACATTAATTACACGAAGCAATAAGTAATCTCAATGGGAAGTATGAAGTCTAATTGATAATTTCCAGGCCAAGGAATAGATGGTATCGGGTAATGTCGAATGCGGATGCTCACCAAACTAGTGAGAGTTTTACAAAGAATAGCCGGCACACACCCTTCAACAGATGTGCTGGCCTCATGCCAGTGTCGAACATGGTTTTGTGTAGAGTTGAGATGGGAGGATGTGATGCTAAAAAGGCCAGCTGGTGTCAAATATATGCACGAGTGTATGTCGATAATACTTATTGAATGATTTGTATGACCTCTGTTCATTGTGTGATGATTGTATTGATGTCAGTGATGTATCGTGTGCCTTTACCAGTCGACAATGCTACTGAGAGAAATCATAATTACTTTTAAAGATACAAATGTTACTAATAACCTGTCATGAAAAGCAAAAGTGACGCTTAATGTCAAAAAGGAAAAAAAGGTGATGTCAAAATAACTGTCATTCAGTATGAGTCTCCACTGAAATTTGAAAATTGAAGGATGGCGTCATGTTTCCTCATGTCAGGCCTCATCAGTCCTCATGAGGCATGTTTCCTCATTCCTCATGTCAAGCCTCATGTTGACACGTGTTCACATGGTGCCATCTTTTCTCGACCATTCTTTTCTTTTGGGTTTTGCTCCAGAAACCCGCTTAAACAAGTGTTTTCGTTGAATTGGCCGTGCACGAAGTTGAAATATTTGTTAATATCATCGATAATTCCCGTGAATTTGGTTGGTTGGTTATTGGTTTTTACGACACGTCGACCGTTGAGTCATATAGCGTCGCCAATCTCTCACGCCGATTGGTCGCGGGCGAAGAGTAGCGAGATAATTCCCGTGAAAATTAGACGAGTTTCCATTCGCTGGAACGAAAGTGTCTCCTTCAGTTAACATGTTTTTCGGGTTCTTGCCTTCTTCCCACGCCAGCTAATAGCTGCATATTCAGCCAGGCAGGGTTCATCAAGGCGATTAATTTACCCTTCAAACATGCAAGCACCCTTACTTGTTGGCCCGAAATGCGATGACATCCTTTCCTCGTATTTAAGCCAATCATTTATAGTTAAGCCAACCATGCCGTACTGGAGTCGACCCTGCCAGCTCTGAGTTATCCTGCAAAAGTCCCTTAAAGGTGACATCGTTAATGTATCATCACAATGCAGCTTGTCTCGAGTGTTGTCACATATCACAAATGCCCATACCCACTTTCGATTTGTCACAGATGGGTGGAGCAGCCAGGTTCGTGACGGCCGTGGAGAAGCATAAACACCTCAACCCCCTGGTGGTATTCAGTGGAGACATCTTCAGCCCGAGTCTCCGTAAGTTCGCATCTAGCGACCTCAGCGGGATCATCTTCGACCCAAGCCTCTGAAAGTTTGCATCCAGTCGACCAATAGTGTTGTCATTATTCATGTTTTGTGCAAATGTACACAGTTCTGTTACACGTGCTCTTATTTTCCAAGACAGAACATTGAATACAGTACACGCCGATGTATATTTCCACTAATTGACTGGAAGGGTGTATTTACGATTCCAGAACAAAATATAAAAACAATAAAAGTCGAAGGGATGACAGTCGAAGGGATAAGTTTATCGGAAAAGTCAAACGGACTAAAAGCCGAAACAAAAAAATCGAAGGGATGTAGGTCGAATAGGAAAAGTAGTCGGAACGAGACTGGCAATGGGAGTCGGGGAGCGGAACCAAAGGTTGAGACCGGGAATCGAACGGAGGAGCGGAACCAGGGGGTGTAACAGGAGAACGGGACCGAGGAACGGGACCGAGGAACGGGACCGAGGAACGGGACCGGGGAACGGGACCGGGGAACGGGACCGGGGAACGGGACCGGAGAACGGGACCGGGGAACGGGACCGGGGAACGGGACCGGGGAACGGGACCGGAGAACGGGACCGGGGAACGGGACCGGGGAACGGGACCGGGGAACGGGACCGGGGAACGGGACCGGGGAACGGGACCGGAGAACGGGACCGGAGAACGGGACCGGGGAACGGGACCGGGACCGGGGAACGGGACCGGGGAACGGGACCGGGGAACGGGACCGGGGAACGGGACCGGGAAACGGGACCGGGAAACGGGACCGGGAAACGGGACCGGGAAACGGGACCGGGAAACGGGACCGGGAAACGGGACCGGGAAACGGGACCGGGAAACGGGACCGGGAAACGGGACCGGGAAACGGGACCGGGAAACGGGACCGGGAAACGGGACCGGGAAACGGGACCGGGAAACGGGACCGGGAAACGGGGCCGGGAAACGGGACCGGGAAACGGGACCGGGAAACGGGACCGGGGAACGGGACCGGGGAACGGGACCGGGGAACGGGACCGGGGAAAGGGACCGGGGAACGGGACCGGGGAACGGGACTGGGGAACGGGACCGGGGAACGGGACCGGGGAACGGGATCGGTCGATGTGATTTGAGAACTGAATCGAAGAACTAGATCGGTAAATATGACCGGAAAACGGACCAATGACCTATGGTCAGGTCAAGGTTAAATGAGTATCGTGAACCCTATGCTATCGTCAAATTTGTCAACAGTTCGTGGGCTATGGGCTGCCGTCTTTCAGAGCTATCTTTTTCGGAGACGGGAGACATGGCGGTTTTTCGTGGATGCTACTTGCATTGAAAATTTGTCGATAAGTTTCTGATAATTGGCCATTGTAAAACGATTCCGGCTTTTTTTTGTTATTCATGTCACGAATTTTCCAAGAACATAACGTCTATTTTTCTCCGTTGCGGCTTTCGTGGTTTAGAGGGGGAAGTTATCTTTCCCTCCCCTGGCTGGGCGAAGATGGCACTAGATACCGACCGCGCACGGGATATCGCTTTATATTCATCGCTTTTATCATATCGGCTTATGCTTTCTCCTTTGCATCACATGACAGCAAATAATATACGTCTGAATCTCTCCTAATATTATGTCGTAGAACCTAGGGATTCGTTCTCGTTTGCATAGGTTTCTCACATGGGCTTGCCTACGTAAGCCTGTATCTAGTCGCTTCGTCCATATCCTCTGCTCGCCTGTAGTATTCCTCCGCAACTCAATGCAGAATAGAATACATACACATTTCCCACGATATGTTTGGCGCCGAGCTAAATAGGCTTCGTGACGTAAGATCAGGCACATCGGTAAAGTCAAGGGCAAAGCTCAAAATTGTTTGTTAGTATAATATTTGACCAAATTCTCACGTAAACAAAAAACACGCATATAAATGACAGCCTCTACCAGCGCATCACATTTTATGCCCACATCAAGTCAGATGAGCTCAGAAGAGGTCGGTCAGCATGGATCCGTGCGTAATTCGTGTTGCATTATCGAAAGCGAAAGTTAACCAAATCCATCTTTGTATGTCGTAAAATATCTTCGAAGTTTTTCGGGATTGATCCCCAAACTGAATAAGAAACTACGACCCTGTTTGGTGACATGTAGTTAGACGACAATGATTGGCAAAGGTGAGAAATAAAGGACATAATTGTCAGAGTATCTCACTCGGGCTTTGGTTTCACCCAGATATTCAAGTAGCATATGGCAGGTACGTTTTTGTTAGGGAATTTGGGATTTGCCTTGCTTACCCTTCCCCTATGCTGTTTTCCTCCGGGCAACAATTGCTCCACTAAAATTGTATATTTTATTCTCCTTTTCTGCCAAGTTTTTCTCTATTTAGCATTTGTGTCTTACATTACATAGCATTTCATTACATGCCTTTTCTGTTTTCTATTTTTATTTAGTCCGAACGGGAACCCTGGTCCCATCACGCGGTCAGATAATTCCAGATAATTCAGATAATTCAAGGACGACATTTTGGCCGAGAGTTTAACGTGCCGTCAATGCGGTCCGACACGGTCGACCTGGTAGCCCGTCTGCTGCCTTGTCGGTGCAGCTTCCAACTGACCCTCCCAGCCGGGGGCTAAATACGAACGCGTGAAGCAACTCGAATTCTGTCTTGCCAAGACAAAGGAGGCCAACACAAGCCAGCTCTCTAACTAACCGAGCTACCGGGACGGCTGGACTTCCAACTTTTGGTCCTTTCAACTTCTCCCATTTTATTTCAATCTCGTCGTGTGTTATCCATTTAACTAAGTCTCCTTTTGTCTATTTGTCCGTGCTACTTTTATCGATTCAAGTTTTATCCTTTCTACTTTTAGTCCATTTTCCCTTTTCCATTTGACTTCCCTTCCACTTTTGTCCATTCGACCTTTAGTGCGTCAGACTTCTTCCCGTTTATCTTGTATCCCTTCGAGGTTTATGCTTTCGATCGCTTCGACGTTCGACGTTGTATCGCTTCGACGTTTATGCTTTCGATCTCTAGTCCGTGCGACTTTTTTCATTTCAATTTATCTTTTCGGTTTTTCTACTTTCGGCTTTTTGACCTTTCATCTCTGTTCGTAATGACTTTTTGACTTTTTTGACTGTTCTTATCGCTTCGACTTTTATGCATTCGACCTTTGTCCCTTTCGACTATTCTCCATTGACTTCATGCCCTTCGACTTTTTGTCTGCCGACTTGTTTTCCGAACACTTTTGTTTACACTCCCAGGCTGCCCACGAAAAAAATATGCCGATATTTAGCATTCATTTCAAAATTTTGCTGACCTATCGTTCCATGTGCGTTGATTCAAAATACCCCTGCCCATCCCCCTCCACAATTTTGACTAATTGGACAAACCAATAATGTTCTCAAATACAATATCAAGTACAAATGGTCGAAGAATTCTAGCACAGTAATGGGCTTAGTGTAACGACCATTTTTCTTCACGCCACCACGTCACAATTTCCATTCCGGAGAGCACGCTTCATTCCCACTGTCACGTGGGTGTTTCCGGTATGTGGTAACGGTGCCATACAATCTGAGCTTAGTCTCATTGCAGTGAGCACATTTTCCCGCGGGGAGCACATGATACCCGTGCTAAACCGGCTGGAGGTGCATGTGGCCGTCTTCGGAAACCACGACTTTGGTAAGCAGGCAAAGCTGGCTAGCTCGATGAGCGAATGAATACTCGTTCAATTACGCAAGGTCATCGATGCTGGCCAAGGATGGCAGCTTGCTTTTACTAGTAAACAATCTCTAAAGTAAGATTGATGTGTGGTGGTTCTTCCAAGTGCCAATAGACAATTGTCGCTGCATTTTGCAGATACACTGTTGTTTTTGTGGAACATTACAGGCTTCATTTCGTCATTGGTACTTCCCAATTAAGTATTCATGTAAGATCTGTTTGAGCACTAGTCCGTCTTTGAACAAGACTGTCACTGTTGAATGCAAGGGAAAAGCGAACAAATGGCATAACCCTTCCACATCTGCACGTTAAAATAATATTCTAATTTCCTCCAATTTCTGGCCACCTTAGAAAGGTATTCAATGATCCAATTGGATTCCACCAAAATTGGTCACGAACATCACCGATCAGATGCTGATCACTACAGGCGAACTTTTGACACAAGTGTTCCCTTTCACCCTGACAGCCTTCCCCAGCTGTTTCATTGTCCATTTGTGAGGTACAGCATTCCGTGTGGGCGTGCAAGACGCGCTCGTTGCGCACGGGTGTGTTTCAGACCTCGGTCTGGACTCGTGCATGTCTCTGGTGGCGGAGACGTCGTTTCCGTGGCTGCTCTCCAACGTCAGGAACCTGGAGACGAACCGGCCGCTGGCCGAGGGGCGCATCACTTACATCACGCGCTGGAACGGCATCAAGCTGGGATTCGTGAGTTCATTAGCCTCAGTCACCCTCTCGAATGGTGTCAAGCTCTGATTCGTGAGTAGTCGCTCATTGGCATGCAGCCAAACCATATCTCCTATGCCGTCGCCTCGGCAGACATTTTTAATTCATTGGAATACAAATAGCATAGCATTGTTCCCATAAAATTTATCGAAATATTATGTTGTTAATTATGTTGTTGTTCTGTTCGTTCTGCTGTGGATCAGGATTCATGCCGAAAAAAAAGTCCTGAACTTACCACCCGATCGCCAAATTCCAGTGTAAAGGCCTAATGTTAAGCTAAGGCTTAACATTATGGCAAAGTGCTGGCGCAGTCCAGGTAACCGAGGCATCCATCTGTTTCCAGATTTGACTTACTGGACCTAAAAATTAGCACCCTGTGAGACTCGAACCCGCGTATCGCCACCGACGGCTTGCGAGCTAAGCACGTGTCACGAGGTCACCAGAAAGTTTTTTTTTAAATTGGGTTTGATTCACGACGCGCTTTATGCAATTGCCAATCGGCGCCTCCCACGCTGTTTCGCCGGTCGGCCGCGGGATTTGGAAATATCCAAGCGGTGCGAACGTCGAACCCGGGACCTTTACATCCAGAGTTCGACGCTCTAACCACTCGGCCATCCCCGCCCCACCAGAAACTGTATCGTTTGCCCGTGAATTATCTCCGGACGCGTGCTGTCTCCGGTCACGGAACATTTCATAAGCAATATTAATCCTCAGCAACTGTAACTAGAACAGCTTACAAAATCCATTTTCGATCCGGCGTCATCGAACATCACATTGGCGGCCACACAGCTGATGAGCTGTCAGAGGTTGAGTTTCAGGTCACAGGTCAACCAAAGGCTTTCGCTATGTTGTTTATTTTGTGGTTCCCAGTGGGTGATGAGCATGCACAGATGATCTTATGTGCACATGTACGGTGATATGGGGTATGCACAGATGATCTTATGTGCACATATACGGTATGCACAGATTATTTTATGTGCGCATGTACGATGATGTGGGGTATGCACAGATGATCTCTTGTGCACATGTACGGTGATGTGGGGTATGCACAGATGATCTTATGTGCACATGTACGGTGATGTGGGGTATGCACAGATGATCTTATGTTTTTGCGTTCGGCGCTGTGGGGCATGCACAGATGAAGAGTGCATAGATCAGTGCACAGATCAGTGCATGCGCATGCTTAGCCTGCCAGTGTGTAATGAAGTCGGCTGGATAGTTCTGGATGCAGGGCACCAACATCATACCACAGCCCCCCAAAAAAAAGAAGCGAAGATGTTCATCTCATTATTTTTTAATACAACATACCTGGCCTTCATTGCTACTGTTTTGGATCCGCATGCGTTGTCCAGGCTCCTTTTGGAACAGCAAATTTGTGGCATTCAGTTCGAGGTAGGTAGTGGTCTAAATAGATTTCCCACGTGGGCACGTACCTCTCAGAAACACACCAGCGCACGTGTTCAATTTAACACATGCCACACGTCTGTGAGACCGGCTGTTGTGATAGCCAGGCCTCGTCTGTGAGACCGGCTGTTGTGATAGCCAGGCTTGACGCCTCTTACACCCACAGATGGGGCTGGTAGAGCACGAATGGCTGGATACGCTGTCAACCATCAATCCAGACGAGGTGCAGTACATCGACTTCGTGGAAATGGGCAACAAGTTGGCCACCAAGCTTCGAGAAGAGGTAACGCGCAGTCTTGAGCATTAACAATTGAAATGCGTCGCTGATTGTCATGTGTATCGCTATACTTGACCGTGGTGTGAACGTGTGCACGTGCGGTTTTCGTTTGTCCCCCGACCGCCTACAGTCCACAACCGAAGTTGTCCTCAAAATGACGAAGGGTTTTGCACACAGTGAAGACATATAGAGCATGTGCTAGTAAAGACAACTGTATAAATAATCACTTCACCCGGCTTGACATCAGCAATATGCTCCTACTGGAGGTGATGGTGCAGATTTCCATCGACCGTTAATGAACACGACGATTCATTGCGTCCATCGTAAGCACGTCAAGCTCTGTGTTGACATGTTCGGAAACTCTAAATAAAATATCCTCCCATGGAATTGGAATGTTATTCGTGTGTAGATAAAATGGATGGCTATCGTCACATGACACAATGGAGGGGGTACCGCCAGAATGGATGGCCATCGTCACATGATACAATGGAGGGGGTACCGCCAGAATGGATGGCTATCGTCACATGACACAATGGAGGGGGTACCGCCAGAATGGAGATACAATGGAGGGGGTATCGCTTGAATGGATGGCTATCGTCACATGATACAGCGGAGGGGGTACCGCCAGAATGGAGATACAATGGAGGGGGTACCGCCAGAATGGATGGCTATCGTCACATGACACAATGGAGGGGGTACCGCCAGAATGGATGGCCATCGTCACATGATACAATGGAGGGGGTACCGCCAGAATGGATGGCTATCGTCACATGACACAATGGAGGGGGTACCGCCAGAATGGATGGCTATCGTCACATGACACAATGGAGGGGGTACGCCAGAATAGATGGCTATCGTCACATGACACAATGGAGGGGGTACCGCCAGAATGATTACCCTTATTGGTCCTTGGAAAGTGTCCTAAATTAGTACCCTGAGCTATGCATCAGGTTCTTCCCCCACGCACATAAACTATCGCGAAAATGTTTTGAGCCAGAGAAGTGGCGTGGACGTGACCACGGCACCTCACGACGATTATTTTCATGCAGCGTTATGCAGCAGCTTAATGTTTAACTTCATAGAAAGTGAAACTGTATGTCCGCCTAGAATCCACATCCCTTTGGCGACGCCATGGTTCAATGAATGGTGTTTGATAACCATTATGGTCATGCTTCCTCATTAAGATTTATATTATGGGTAGTAGATGTGAGCACCAGGATATACATTTGCTGGGACATTTGGGATGTATTTGACGTTGATACATTTGACATGCATTTGGAAAAACATTCCTTTTTCTTTTCTATTGGTCATTTTAGTGCATGCATCTAGTCATACTAACTTTGCACAAGTATATCTCACTTTTTGAAACTGATCAGTATTAGAATATGGGACCGGAGGAACTTACAGTCTGGGGAGAAGGAAATTGCCACGGACAAGCAGGGACGAAGCCGCCGAGTTTCGACCGAAGATGGATGTTGTGCTTCTGTTCTGGAGTCGAAGGGAAAAACTTTCAGCACAGGTAACAACAGGGAGCACTTCGGAGCGAACAATCATTGCACCCAATTGCAACACCAGGCTTAACATGTGCCAATGCGTGCGGCCGGCGTATTCCGTCGTGGCCAAAGGTTACCTTGCGCGCCGTCCGGTGTCCAGGGATGCAACATGTTGCTCGTTGTCCAGGGCTGCGAGCTGGTGATAGCACTGACGCACATGCGCACCTACAACGACATGCGCCTGCTGAAGGATGGCGAGGGCATCGACCTGATCTTGGGCGGCCACGACCATGACTACGAGGTACATCGGGTGAGTGCGCCAGAGCGAGAGCAGCTGTGAGCACAGTCGATTAGCTGTGGTTGTCGTTGGCCAGGTTACTCGTCTGCGGCTGGCCCCGGGAACCGCATCCTTCACACAACCGAAAAGGCACAGGCCGATGGAATTTGACCGCAACTGGCAAATGCGCTACGGCATTCAGGAGGTATAAGCGGATGCCAAGTGATCGGAACCGAATGCGTCATTAAGGACGTAGCATCACACGTGCACGAGAATGAGCCCACCTAGTGCTATTTGGATGCATCGACATCTCAGCAGCTTCATCAGCCGGCCATGTTTTATACAGGGCATTTTCAGCGTGACTTGCGTGCCTCTCTAAGCACGGCGTGGCACGTTTCTTAGCTGTTAGCTGTCCGCTATGGTTATTTCCCCTACAAGACGCTGGCAGTTTAAAGGCCGGGATAGATATATAGAGGGAGAAGTCAGCAGACGTGAGGTCGGGAGAGTGTGATGACCATGTGGTTGACTCCTTCGCTGTAATGAGCTGTCCAGCAAACTGCTGAATCAGCCATTCTGAAGGCTTGCGCGCGAAGCGAGGCGACATCCTATTTCGCTGGAGTCACAACCGCTGGAGTGGTACTGTATTGCTGCTGCAGGCATTAAAAAACTGCATCGCGTTTCTTTGTATGTATTTGTGGCAGCATCACCTCTCGTGCTGTCACAAACACTGGTGGCGTTCTCATCGTGTTCTGGCCTTACCGACTCAATAAGCCTTGGACTCACCCTTTGGCCCCACCGTCTCCAGAATTTGTGGCGGTAAAGAAGTAAGATAAACTAAAACCCTAAGCATATGGGAGACATTCTTCGCTCGCCCCCACCCCCACCTTCAGCACCTTAACGTTGCATAGACTAACGTAAGACTCCATTAAGTAAACGTATACCTGTCTTAAACTTGATAGCAAAACCAGTTCACTTTAAAGGCGGTGCAAATACTTCTATGGTCCAGCACGCCTTTAAGCACACACCTCCCTCCCCCTCCTCCCGTGGTAGAAGTATCGTCATGTAGAAGCAAACTATGAGAATGTACTTGCAGCAAAAAAAAACGCGTAAAAATGCATAGTAGAAGTTCTGTGGTCTGGAAGCCGAATTGTGTAAGCATGTTTGCAATATAATTAATGTCGTGGCAGCTTTGCTGGTAACAATTTCTTGTAAAATGAATAATTATCGCGAAACCGTGCTGAAAACAACTGTAGCTGTGCAATTCACGTGTGCACCGATTGACCTTCCAGAACGAGATGTGTTTGTTGGTCAAATTATCGCGAAACCGTGCTGAAAACAACTGTAGCTGTGCAATTCACGTGTGCACCGATTGACCTTCCAGAACGAGATGTGTTTGTTGGTCAAATCCGGTACTGACTTCCGGGAGTTCTCCGTGCTGGATGTCACACACCAGGGCGATGGCTGGGTCAAGGAAGTCCAGAGGTTCGCCGTCGACTCGCAGTACGAGGAAGACCCACGTCTGCGGAGGCAGCTGCAGCACTACATAGGTACACATGGATATGACGTTTTTAATGTTGTTTTTTGCGGTCGCGAGCAGACGCTAAACCTGGGACACCGAACTGACGCTATACTCAGTTTTCTCCCGCAATCTTTCACAACCAAAAAAACACCATTGGTGCATTGAATGTTTCGTCGCTATGGCGTTCGCTCCTCATACTAGCGCCTTCCAGCAACAGTGTGTCACCGAATAAACTGACCACAGATATGTCGCAGTCGCGCTTAGATGACGTCATCGCCAACTTCGAAGTGGAACTGGATGGGCGCTTCTCCAAAGTTCGACTGGAAGAAACAAACCTGGGCAACTTCTGTGCAGACGTCATCATGGGTGAGACGATTACCTCATCATGAGGACTGGGGGCGAACATAGACAAGCTGAACGGGCGATTGCTATGCTATGAAGATCCAGCTTAACACGCGCCCTGGAGGGCCTCTGAAAATTACGCGCACTGAAGGATTCCGCCCCCCCTGTCATGATCTTGACCTGACTTGACCTCGGTGACCTAACATGACATTTAAACTATATAGCATAACAATATACATAAAACAAGTCGTTAGTGTTGCCAGGAACACTTCCCTTTTGCCAATATACGGGAAATGCATTAGCGCCGATTTTTGTGGTCTGGCGCTACGAAATGTTTTGACTTTAACGGCCGGTAACTCGATAAATTTTCGGCCAATTTCAGTTTGTCTTCCTTTAAACGACGCGCCGGTCATTTCTAAGTAGGTAGGCAAAACATGGTGTATATCGACCGGTAAAATCTGGAGTTATGTACCAAAAACCGGATGGGTGGACGGCTTTCGCCCCCCCTCCAGTGCGCGTGTTAACCAACATTTTTTTTATCGATAGCATGGATCACGTGCAAAAAGTACGTCATACGCTCAGGCTCGGAGTAGTCAAAATGAACGGGTTAAAATTACGTGAAAGTCAATTACTACTCCAGATTCCAACAAACACTGGTTATATCATACTTCAAAAGTGACAAAAATCAACATTAAATTGTAAGTATAAACGCCTCATGTACCCACTGGTGGTTGGTGTATTATCATGAGGTTCACCAGCACACGAATCTCAAACCCAACACAATTTTTAAAAAGGAAAAATGGTCATAAATTAGCAACCTTCTCGGAAACGAGAAATATCTGTCTTGCTCATACGAAGTGCTTCAACTTTATCTCGTATACCTACAAATATCAAAGTCGTACGGTTTGGTTCTTTGGAAGGATTTTTACATTCCTCCTTCGAAGTTAGTTCAAAACGAATTTCTGAATCCGCCGGTGAATGCATAACTCGAATTGTCAAAGGTCACAAGCAGGGGCGTTATTCTGAAATTTATTGGGGGAGGTACAATACAATCAGGCAATGGACGGGCCGAAATAGATTTGGAGGAAAACTCCATGGAGTCTCACACTAACAGTTGAAATTATTGGGGGAGGGCAAAGTCAACACTGGGGAGCACTTTCCCCCTTAGAAGTGCATAAAACAACACCCCTGGTCACCAGCTTATAATACAAAGTGCCACAATGAGTAGGTGCACGACAAACTGACACGCATATTATGAGCTGGTGATCTATTAATTATGTTGCAACTTCACTTTTGTATTCTGTCTTTCTTTTCGGAAAACACGTCCGACCGACATATTCACCGATGCTGTGGCGAACAATGTGCCTTTGTGACGACATGAAATCCAAACTTTTGAGGGATGCAGACCCAGCAAAGTGAATAAACAAAAAAAATGGAAATTTGTGGTTATGATATTTCGGACATGAGCCACGCACGGTGGAGCACCCCAGCTACATGCGCCGTACCCGGCTTCCATGGGTAGGGTCGGGACGTGAGCGCAAGGTAAGTGGGAGGCCGTGGTAAGATCCGTGGGTGAAGTCTGTGCGAATCGTCAAGCACATACATATGTATGACATGCAATCGGCAGCAAAAGGCGCCATGCGATGTGTCGCTTCTAAGTTCGTGATGCAACTTAGTGCCATGTGTTTTTTTCGCCAACTTTGAGTTGCTCGCTTTCCCTTTGGGGATCGCGCTTCGTGGCTTGGCTTCATTGACAAAGTCGTGTGTTGTGGTCCTAGTTGTCGACATTGTTTTAGTCAATATTTATGCTTAGTGCTCAATGCGGTCAGCTGCATTTTCCCTCCGTCAGCTTGACACCTGTGTGCTGGGCCAGTTTGCACGACGGCCGGCTGTGGCAGCGCTAGTCGTGCGGTCTGTGCTCACTGTTCAGTGACGGCCGTGACCGCGTTTCAGGCGCCATGAACGCCGACTGTGTGGTGCTGAACTCGGGCACCCTCCGTAGTGACCGGCTGCACCCGGCCGGCGACTTCACCATGCGTGACCTGGTCACCATCGCGCCCTTCCTGGACGGTCTCGTGCTGCTCGAAGTCACGGGTAGGTTACCGCGGGTGTCGGCTGCCACCAGCTGCGTCATCGGGCGACTGATAGCCATCATTGATGGACCAGCCATGGCGTGGCTCGTCGATGCGGAACTCAGGTGACCGCGACGGCCCTTCGGTAATGAGTGCGGGTCCAAACCTGCTGAGGGATATTTTACATTGCTTACTGTTTTACATTACTCGGTTTATTCGTACTTGGTATGAACTTTGTTCACTTAGGTGGAAACAATATTGACAGTTTTCGACATGTGTAAAGGTCAGGGCGTTGTGTCCTATACTTTTGCAGCTGCAGATGCTCCTCAATATCATTGCCACCTCGAACCCCGTTGATCCTGTTTTGGACAAAGTGCGTTTTGAGCCAAAATCACCACCTTTTCTCTGATTCCTTAGTGTCTCGAGGAATTTGCATAGTGCATTCGGTATTTTTCCAGGAAATAGCTTCGCCCATCTCAAATTTATACTACACTAGACTTGCTTTGGAAGGAAGAATGTCATCCAAAATAATATTCATAATCCCCACGCTACCCCCGCATCAATTATCTTTCGAAATCTTTCCATTGTCGGAAACCATTTTTCATGTGATTTTCGAATACCTGCTTAGTGAATGTGCATTTGATTCCAATTTCGCAACCATATACATCAAAACTGTCTTTAACTAGAGCATATATGCACTGTTATTGAACATTCCTGCAATACATTCTGGCATATTGAACAAAAAAGACCCAAGTGTCATAGAATTCGAACTAATCGTCCTCTATAAACGAAACGAAAAGCGACGAAATGTTTTTGTTGTTTTGCATTTTAAATTAATCCTTCGGCTACTGACTTTCGACATTACCGAACAATATTCAAACAATGGCATGAAAGCACAATGTCTCCAGTCCCACTGTTCATGAGACACGTGTCCACGTAGATGATACCAATTTTTACAACAACATTGCACAGAACAATACAGAATTACTAGTTGGCTGTGGCATTGCCCATTAAATGCGCTGTTAATTGGCGAAAACCAATGGTTTATATCTTTGTACCTCGATTTTTCAGCTTTTCTGTTGTACCCTTTATTTCGCTCAAAAGTCACTGGGTGTGCCATGACTAGGCGTCACTCACGCCCAATCCATACTGAGCTAGAATTCCATTTTACCACCAGCTGCGGAATTGATGTGCTGACAGGTACGAAATATTTGAAATTGATATCGCTCCACGTTTTAGAGTTATTAAAGAAAAATTGCACCAGAGGGGCCAGATCTCCACCCCCGCAACCCACAGCAGAACGAGAGGTAAACGTACTTACGACACAATTGTTATGGGATCTCTGAGCTCACACCACGGCGCTATCAATTGCCGTTTTAATTTCTTAAATCGACCCAGCCGTTCTTGAGATTGGGAGGGGTTTCGATCCCTATCCCACCGCGGTCAATGGTGTGCTGCTGACGAGCCAGGTCAATGCCGGGCTGCAGCATCTTAATAAGCCCAAGCGTCACCGGATGTCCCAAGTCCCAGGTCACGTCGCATGTCCCAGGACCAGAGAGCTTGCTAACGTGCACATAGAAAGCATAATCCACCCCAACATATGTCGCAGGGAGCAACTGCGCCATATCCTACGTGGCAGGAAGCATAATCCACCATACCTTCCGTCGCAGGGAGCACCTCTGTCTTATCTCACGTGGCAGGAAGCATAATCCACCATACTCGATGTCGCAGGGAACATACTACATCAGGCGCTGGAGAACGCTGTATCGGTGTACCCCAGGCTGGAGGGTCGATTTCCCCAGGTGTCCGGACTGGCTTTCGTCTTCGACCCAGAAAAGGAGCCTGGTCACAGGATCAACCCCAGGTTAGATCGCAGTTAAGTTGCGTGGAAGCGAATGAACAGTTTTAGGTGGCTTTTCTTTGTAAAATGTGCTCAACGGGCCGGCGAAAATCAAGCAATGCAAACCATTCTGCTGAAAGAACCCAAATTACCTTCTGTTAAAATTCAAGATATAACCTCACATGAAGCTCTCCAACGGGCAGATTTGCCGGTGACATGCTACGCATTCCGTAGTATGACTCCATCTTAATGATCCATTTATTGGTGTAACGAGGACATTAATGAGCATGATGTTGGCGGATAAGTTAATCGTAATGGTGTGTATATATTGCTTAATTGTTTCTCTTTAACTGTCACACTTTTGGTGATAAAAAAAACGTCCATACTCCACAGCAGCGGATCCAGGTAGAACAATGTACTTATAGTTCTGGCATTTGGTTGTATTGGAAACTGCGATCAGTCGAAGGAAAATACTAACTTCGGTTCCCCTTTTGATGCAGATACATCAAGGTGGCTGACCAGTTCGTGCAGCCGACTCACCTCTACCGTCTGGCAACCAAGGAGTACCTGCACCACGGAAAGGACGGTTTCGGCTGCTTGATTAATGCCAAAGTTTTGGTGAGCAACGACAGCAACATTTATGACCTCGTTGTTATGATCCGAAAATTCTAGCATTTTTGTAAAGGTTAATAATAATTAATTTCCGAAAATATCTACTTCTGACTTAAATATCACTCATTCGCACCACATTAGCATGTGGTGAGGCGTGTCGACATGGGAAAGATGAGACGGGACGAGGCAACGCGAGGAAAGAAGAAGCGTGGCGAGACTAGACAAGGTGGTGGTGAGCAAGATTTGACGGGACAGACACATCATCACGTCTCAAAGTCTGCAGTTCGCTCTTCGATATATGGTGCGTTCCACGACAGATCGATCAATGCACTCCACCCCATATTTTTTTATTGAGACCAAAATGTACTCACAGTCTTTGGGTCTGAATACGGCGGTGCAAATTTCAGCCCGATTCGCCCAACGGTTTTTTAGCTATAGCCTCCGGCATTATTTTTAGGTCAAGTAACATGGGTTGGTTTGACGATGGATATCTCATCATTAAGAAGGGGAAAGGGTGACATATTATATATATTTCAGAAGAAAAAGGATCAACTAAATCATTCCCAAAATAAAATATCAGTATTTCCTACCTTTGACCTCGTGACCTCGTGACATCCCGTGACCCCTAGCCCATCGAAATTGACAAATTTGACGGCGGAAATAAAAGTGGGCATGATTTCGCTGAGCAAGCAAATAAAATGTGTTCTTCTTATAAATATCTGATATGCTATATCTGTCTGCTAATATCTGTCCGCTCTTCATGACTTTTTGAGATTTTGCGTTTTCCGGGTAGGACGGATTTCGTGTAAGCTTTCTTTCATTGGAAAGCTACATCAGGTAGAACAATGGCATACGGACATGTGATTGGAAAACGTTTTTCTAAGATAAAAATACTCCTATATTTTTAATGTACATCTGATAGTTTCCCTTAAAACCATCACAAATTGCAAGATCACGAGTTACCGATAGGTCACCCATGGGATTATTTACGCGTAGCGACGTAATTGTACTTCGGAACAACTGATATGTATTGAATATCATCAAACATGGAAATAACGCAACCCGACCCTATTGAATCAGGTTCTATTACCTACATATTGCATCTGGCGCTGTAGGTAGGTACCTATAACAATCATAAGGATCACCTTGTGTCAGCGATCAAGTGTTAGGCAGGTTTATAATTTTGTGCTGAAGAAATAGCTCTGCGTCTCTGTGGACTGCTGATGACTATATGTTAAAGGCAAATAAAAGCCGACGTGTTTGTCTCGCGTATGTCTTCCTTCCCACCCGATCCGTGCTTCTAACATATATCCGTACACCCCATCCGTGCATAGCACAATATTCTCCAGCCTGGTGGCGGTTCCAAGGGAGATAAAGGCGTCGGCGTTGATGCCAGCGGACAACAGAGAGGTTGACATCTGGAAGGAAACGATAACAGCTTGACGGAGCCGGAGCAGTGTACGAATCAGTTTTCGAAAACGCCTGGTGGAAAGAGGATGTGGTGAATTTGTTTTTCGACGTACATACACGCCACAAGCAATTGTGATAGTCACTGTGTCGATTCTTATCATCGCCATACACAGCGAGTAACACAAAAAAAAATGTTGCTGAAGTATCAGTAAGCCCCATTGAAAACGTGAGCATCCTGACATTACCAGAGGTGAAATTTCTTTGTGTGTGAAATTTCCAATTTGAATCTTTTCAAACTTAAAAAAAATATCTCCAATTCCTGAATTTTGTTTTCATTATCAGCGTCAGAAATGAAAAGAATGAGAAGGATACACCGACGAGAAACATGATGCAAACAAAATTCGGAACTCTGGCATGCTTAGAAGAACAAAACATGCCAACATCGACAAATATGTAAAATTCACGTTGCGGAAATGTTTCAACTCAAAATTGACTTTCCATCAAAGAAAATATGTCCGTTGGCTGCTGGCTATCTGTACCTGTTGAGAAGTCCCTGAAGTATTCCAAGCTCTATAAATTTCTGAATGCACATGCAGTTTCAAAATTAACTCGTTAGATTTTATTTTTTCCCTCTTTAGCAGAGGCAGAGTGCCATCCGCTAGATATTTGTTACGTTAAAAAATGGTTACGTTAATCCGGTTTCTGTAGCATCCGGTTATATCAAAGAAACAAGAGAGGAAAGATGAGACGCCGGCAAACAAAGAACGTGGCATAAAGGGCCGATACATACATAGCATACAGGTTCATACACGGACATACACGGCAACCAGAAGAACACTTGGAGGGTGGACAGCATCGTAACCTCAGAGAGGCTCCACTGCCCACCTGCGACCTGAAAGTCGAAGCGGAGGCCCGGCGCCCAGGGCGAGTCGTAGGCGTCGGGCTCGACCTTGTATGTATAGGTGTATGTTTGAGTTAAAGTTGGGGAAAACATGAGAAGGGGAAGAGCCAAGCAGCTTGGAAAACCCGTAGGTAAAAAGCTAAGCGCAATTTATAGGGAGAACCGTCCGTTTTTGCCAAATTGGATCGGTCTCTTCCTACCTAGTGTAAAATAACCTATATGTATGTGTTTTTTCGACGACGGAGAGGAACACGTGTGTAACGCAGTCATACAGTTAATATAGGGTGCAACGCGTGTCATATATCCATCAATTTCACATCAAATCAGGTGGAGCCGGGTAACGAGTGACAGAGAAATCAAATCAGTTCGGAAAGCTTGGTATTGTGTAAAAACCGGAGGAGCAGATCAAGGAGTGCCGGGTGGTCATTCCCGACGAGTGCCTGGAGCGATATCTGCATATGGTTGCAGTTGAAATAGTGGAGAATAGCGCGGTGGTGAGGAGCATATGCTGGACATGTAAGTAAAATTTGGGCGACAGTGATGCGAACTCGGCATGTGGTGCAGATCGGGGGCCAACGTGATCGATGAAAAATATAATTGTGTGTTCAGCTGGTGTGTCCGAGGCGAAGTCTGGCGAGTATCACCTCATTCAAACGGGAGTGCTGGTGGGAAGAGGGCCTGGAGGTGGGAGTTGGAGAGGGTGGGTTTGATAGTGTGTAGGTGTGTAGTGTCGTGTGACCAGCAGGCCTGGAGATATTTGTGGAATAACATATTGGCTACAGTAAGGAGATCACCGGGTGGTACTGGGGCACGATTATCCTGGGGGAGGTCTATTGCCGCCCTTGCAAGGCCGTCCGCGCTCTCGTTATTCGGGATACCCTTATGTCCAGGGATCCAGAGAAGAGTGACCTGTAGGTGTGCGTGGTTGTCATGATAGAGGTGTCGGATGGCGTGGAGTGTGGGGTGTGTGGTGTTGTGGATGGCCGCGATGGCGTCAACGGAGGATCGTGAGTCAGTACAGATTGTGGTAGGGGTAGTGATGTGTCGTGCTATGATGTGTTGTATGATGTGAGAACCTGCTTCAAGTGAATAGCAATGCTGTATTTATTTTTGTTTTTGGAGAGCCGAACCGGGGGTTTAGACCATGCGACATTGGAGGGGTGATTAAGTTGTGTTGTTGTTCTGAAGTGGTATCTAACGAGTTGTAGTGTTCTGCGGTGTTGTAGGCTAGGGAGATTGACCTCATCCCGCAGACTGGTGATAGGTGTGGTGCGGTGTGCTCCGGTGATGAGGCGGAGTGTGTGATTTTGTGTGCATTCTAGTCATTTGGTGAGTGAGGGGGATATATGATCGAATATAAACGCATTGTATTCCAGGATTGAACGAATCGGTGCAATGTACATTTTGCTAAGAGTAGTCCTGTCTGCACCCCAGTCGCGACCGGAGATGCAGTGCAGGATATTAAGGCGAACAGCACAGCGCTGTTTAATATAGGTAATGTGGGGACAAAAATAGAGTCCTTTGTCTAGGATAATTCCGAGATATTTGAAGGAGGTTTGAAGGGGGATAATTTCATCGCGATAACGGAGCGGTTTAGTAGGGGGATGTATCTGGGAAGTCTGGAAAAGAACATTGTGACCGATTTAGTGGGGGAGATCTGTAGCCCCCAGAGAGAGCACCATGAATCAATGTGATTCATGGCGAGTTGTATGCAATGGTTAGCTGTGTCTGCTAATGGATGGGTACACCAAATGGCTAAATCATCGGCGTATATAGAATATTTTAGAAGGGGAGAAATCAGGGGAAGTTGGTCTAAAGCATCGTTAATCATAATGAGAAATAAGGTTGGTGACAGGACGCTGCCTTGCGGCACGCCTTGCTCAAGAGTGTGTGGCTGGAAATAGATGTTTCCGCAGCGGACGACAAAGGAACGGTTTTTAAGAAAGTTCGCGATGAAGGTCGTCATTCTGCCCTTCATACCAATTCGGTGCAATTTAATTAAAAGGGCATAGCTATGTACTTTATTAAATGCGTATTTTACATCTAAAAATGGCGATAGTTTCTTTTTTTTCGCGAAACCACGCTGGATCGAGGCTAGAATTTCGAGCAGGTTGTCAGCGGTGCTTCGCTTGGGTCGGAAGCCGCTCTGAAAAGGGGAGAGAATTTTGTTGTTTTCAAGATAGACTCTGATTCGTCCATTGACCATGCGCTCAAATATTTTGCAAGCACAACTAGTGAGAGATATAGGGCGATAGCTGGAGGGGAGGTGTCGAGGTTTGAAAGGTTTGGCGATAGGAATGATAGTGTTGGTAGACCAGGAGGCTGGGAAAGATCCGTCAGTCCATAATTGATTTAGTGCCGAGAGGAGATTGTCTTTGCCGGGGTCAGAGAGGTTTTGAAAGAAGGGATATGCCAGTCGATCAGGTCCAACAGCTGTATTTGTTACTTTGGAGAGGGATAAATTTAGTTCATGGAGGGTAAAGAGGGCGTGGTAGGGCTCAGAGTTGTCGGAGCCAAAGTGACAAGCGGCAAGAGTGTCGCGGAGGAATGAGGTGGTGTGCTGTGAGTATTGAGCGTTGGAGGATATGTCAGAGTAATAAGTGGCGAAGTGTTCCACGACGGCTGTAGGTTCTGTTATTTTCTGTTTATTAATTCAGTTGTGTCAGTTGTGGGAATGCGCGGTGTCGGGCTCTGCCATTGGTGAAGGAACTAATTTGAGTCCAGATTTTGGAGATGGGGATAGTTCGATTGCATGTGTCTGAGTAGAGTTGCCAGCTGTGTTTTTTGGCCGGAAGGATAAGTTGCTGACAACGTAGTTTTGCCTCGCGGACTTCTACCATGTTCTGTACGGCGAGGTTTTTACGAAATTTCCGCTCGGCCCGCCATCGCGAAGCGACGGCTCGTTGGCACTCGTCGTTCCACCATGGCACGTATTTACGGTCGGATGGGCGGCGAGTTTTGGGTACATGTTTTTCTGCCGCGAGTAATATGGTATCAAGCAATGACGAAATTGGGGGGGGGTGAGACTGGAGCGGGATGAGACTATCAATTTCCTGGGAAAAAGACGGCCATTTCGCTCTGCGAACGTTCCAGTTGGGAATACATAAACGATATCTAGACTGGGCTGAGCGTTCGAGTGTGACGAGGATGGGAAAGTGATCACTAAAAAGGAGGTCGGGTTGAACGTGCCAGGAGAAGAGTGATGAGATAGAAGCTGAAGCTAGGGAGAGGTCAATTGCAGACGGACGGAACGGGGCGATGTTTGTGTTGTGTGTGAGTGTTTGGTCATTTAGGAAGACCATGTTGTGGGTGTTGAGCAGTGTTTCAATGTGATGTCCGCGCGGGGATGTGTTGTGACAACCACATGCCTGGTGATGGGCATTGAGGTCGCCCAGCACCAGACAGGGGTGTGGGAGGAGACCGAAGAGATTGGTTACAGAAACTAAAGATAGCGTAGAAGAGGGGGGGGGGGGAAGATGAAGAGAGGGTACAGTGAGCTCTAGTTGTGCAATTTGGACAGATGCTGCAACGAAATTCAGGTCATTTGGGATGGTGATCGGACGATGAAGAAGGGTTTTCGAGACATATAAGGCAACCCCGCCGCCGCGGGGTGTATAATTTCTGTTGTGGGTATAGAGGGTATAGTCATAGATATTATAATTATGTGGATGATTGTCGCGCCATCTGGTCTCCTGAACGGCGGCAATCAATGGTTTATTTGTGATGATATATTCCTTGAATTCTGCCCAATGGGATATGAGTGACCTCGTATTCCATTGGAGCAAGAATTCAGTGGTGGGTTAATGATGGTGGTGCTCACGCCCTCTCAGGCGTGTGTGTGGTGGAGAGGGTGTGGCGGAGGCGTCCGTCTCGTACGAGTTGGACGACCCCGGTAGGGATGAGGTGAGCTCTGGATCCGCGAGTGGGTCCGGGGATGCAGAGCTCTCTCTCTGTCATGGACGTATTAGGGGACGAGTCATCAATTGTTCAATCGGGACGGCCATGCAGCTGTCTCGTCGACTGACCTTCGTGCATATGGCATTGCTTGACTGACGATGATATGGGCGCTGCATGATCGAGGCAGTCGATGTGCCCATAAACTACAATACCCAACTTATCGTTAATGAGTGACCTTGAACTTTGGTAGAGCGTCGGACTCTTGATCGCAAGATTGTGGGTTCGAATCTCACAGCCGACGGCGTTTACCGAGTCCACCCGCGACCAATCGGCGTGAGAGGTTGGCGACCCTATATGACATAGGGGTTGAATGAGTCGTAAAAGAACCCAAGGTTCTTCTTCTTGACCTTGAACTGTGTGAAGTTTATTAAGGCAAACTGTAAGACTTACATGAATACGGTTTTTATATTTTTGGTGACGCAAACGTTTTTATATCACTCATTTGTATTTTATTGTTCGATCCCGCGTAGTTTTCCAATGGGGGACAACTTACCCCAAAACCGTCCGTTCCGAAAATCGGAAAATCATAGAAACCATGAAGAACGGACACCTATATGGGATATTTAAAAGCAAAACACTTTTTTAATACTATTTTTTATGACAGTCAAATCATGCCCGTTTGTATTTCTGCCATAAAAAGTTTCAATTTAAATGGGCTATGGGTCACAGAAGGTCACGAGGTCACAAGGTCATGGGGTCACGAGGTCAAAGGTGAGAAATGTTGATATTTTATCACGGATGTGTTTTCCTTAATCATTTTTCTCCTCAAACATGCATAATATGTCACACTTTCTCTTCATCAGCGATGAAATATCTATCGCCAAAAATACCCTTGTGTGATCTGAAAATACTGCCGGAAACTATAACTCCGAAACCGTTGGACGGATCGGGCTAAAACCTGTTCAGGCGTGTTCAGAGCACAACACTACCCTGTACACCAATTTTGCCCCAAATACAAATTTATGGGGTGTAAAATTTGTTAATTCTTGGTCGATCTGTCGTGGAACGCACCATATGTCATTTAAGTCTCACCTTGGTGGTTGAAGTCAGTGTTGGTATGCCGAAGTCAGAACGCTAACCTGTAAGTACCGAAAGGTGTGATTTTATGTACTTCCCGATGGCTGTTGTCCCTCAGTGTTTGATCCATGGCCAGCCAGGTCAACATACCAACATGTTACATACTACGTATAACATATTAACACTGCCATTGTTTGGAGTAACGTATTCAGTATGGTAATTCATACCGCGCCAATCATGAAGTGGCACACTATCCTTTAAACATGGACATGTTACACCCCAGCCGACTCGAATTGTTTGTTTGTGGCCGCGAATCTTTTGACATCCGACTGCTGCAGCAAGACGTCGAGAGCAGTCCTCATCTGCGGACGGCCATCATGAACCACTTCGACTCCATCTACCGAATGAAGGGGTACCGAGGCTCTGCTGCGGTACTCAGCTCCCACCGGCAGTCGATCGTCTCCATGTCGCGCAGGTAACGGTGTGTGACGCTCGCTGACACGCCGGTAAAGTCACTCAGTCAATAAGGTGCAGGCTCCATACCGCCAGAGTAGCAGGCAGGATAGTATGTGGTGTCCACGTCGTGCAGGTAACGACGTGAGGCGCTATAAACCGCATCCGCATAAGCCATGTCTGTATCCGTGTGAAGTGATGTGGGAGTCTGTGTGAACGGTGCGTGTGCCGCCGCGCCGCAGGAACAGTGTGCTGCGCAGCACCATGGAACAGGCGGGAGTGCTGCGGCCAGAGTCCACGCTGCTCAGGAGCAGCAGCATCAACTTCGCCATGCCACAAGGTGAGCCGCTGCTGCTGCTGCTGAGCCGCACAGACCGTTGTCCAGTGGTCCGTACAGCCCAGTGGTCCGTACAGTGGTTCCCAGCTCTATAGAGTTTCACCCGACACTGTGCCGGTGTCGCCTCAACGACGATGCACAGTTTTTCTTCTTCTTCAAGGAATGCATCTGGGTGGATTCCAGCCTTTACCTAAACTGTAACACCTCTGGTTTGGGGAGTTTGTTTTGGCATTTCAGTTTCGGGGCATGTATTTATCCACCGCTCAGATGGAAGTTGCTCACATATGGTGACAAAACATCATCGACGACTTTTTATTTGGAAGATATGTTCCCTAAATATTTGCACTTCTTTCATCACGTCACGGAAGAATTTACTTCTACCCGAATTACAAAGAGGGAGAAGCCCTCAATGAAATGATTTATTTTGCAGTTAGTTGTTTTTCCCATGAGACAGCACCTGGCCCGGCGTCAGTCAGTGCCAGTCAGTGCCCGTCAGAATTGACAAAACCTAAGACATTATGATGCTTATCATGTTTTGATTTTGTTGTTGCTGATGTTCATCATCATCACCAGGCATCATGTGCCGTTGCGACTACATTTTGATAGGTCTCGCCAGAATGCAGCTTGCATGTCGTGGGAACACAGCAGATGTTGGTAAAGACGTTGGTGCTTTCCCACATACGCTACTCTGTATCTGACTGGGGAGGTTGTACGGCTACGCAGAAAAAGTGAGTGGAGAATTGCACTAATTTCGGCACCCGCGTTGTAGCAGACCTAGGTGTGAGCCCAGTGTGGGTAGGCTGAGCGCGCCCCTGCGCCCGACCCGTCTGTTGTATCGCCTGCGGCTGAGATGACCTGGGCCAGCGGGGATCGGCCGGCAATAGAGACTTGGTCCGACTCGTAGTGTGTACGGACGTGCGGACGGTGGAAGTCCAACACTGGGGTACCGCGAACGAGTGTCTCCTACGCTATCACAGCTATGATGGACAAAATGGATAATATGATCGTAGAACAGGTCCTGCATATAATTTACAGTCTGCTAAATGACGCCAATGCCCGCGCACAGATAGGGGACCATGCCACCAGCCGCTCAGCAGTACCTAGCCGATACACTAGGGCGGCATGCGACGCCCAGCTATACGGGACCATGCCACCAGCCGCTCAGCAGTATCTAGCCGATACACTAGGGCGGCATGCGACGCCCAGCTATACGGGACCATGCCACCAGCCGCTCAGCAGTACCTAGCCGATACACTAGGGCGGCATGCGACGCCCAGCTATACGGGACCATGCCACCAGCCGCTCAGCAGTACCTAGCCGATACACTAGGGCGGCATGCGACGCCCAGCTATACGGGACCATGCCACCAGCCGCTCAGCAGTACCTAGCCGATACACTAGGGCGGCATGCGACGCCCAGCTATACGGGACCATGCCACCAGCCGCTCAGCAGTACCTAGCCGATACACTAGGGCGGCATGCGACGCCCAGCTATACGGGACCATGCCACCAGCCGCTCAGCAGTATCTGGCCGATACTGCCGGAATGTATGCACGTGGTTTACAAACAAGCTGAAGATTATCACCACGACCAAACCAGAAGTGCGGCCAAAGTGGGCCCGGGGGCCCGGGGCATCCCCCCCCCCATAGCAACCAAAAGTGCACTGTATCAAACAAGACATTTTGAGCATTTTCGCCACGCAAAACCAGAACTATTCGGCGGGCTTCACGCACAGACAGCGGTCTCTGCTTCATGACAAAACTTTGGTCGGGCCTACCTTGAGAAAATCCTGGCTGGTCCTCTGGATCAGACCACCATGAAGACTATTCGGTGAAAACAATAGTTTTAATTAGCTGAATTTGAGCATCATTAACGGAAAATCCAGTTTTCCGCTAGCCGATTTGGAGGCAACATGGCACTAAAAACAAACTATTTCAAGTATTGTTCGACGACAAAAAAAAACTGCTTCGCTTTGACGGCGAGAAGAACATTCGTGATCGTCTGCATAACTTAGCATGCATAATTGCATAACAAGTTAAAATGTGTTACGCCGCCGTTGCACTGGGCCACTCCCAGATGTGACGAAAACATCTGTGTTGAAGCTGGCACGTTTCTATTCGGCTTTGAATTACGCTACAGAATTATGCAACACTGCATAGCTTTTGTTTGCTAGGAGACAAAGACAAAGACAAAGACAAAGACAATTCAGGCCATCCACAATAAACTCGTAGCTATTACAGCCTATTGTCGATTTTTAAAACAGATGTCACATGAAAAAGGGCTGTCACAGACACACATAAAAACTTACAATTCCTCACACCAGCGGCACGGAAAGAGTCAGCAAGTACAGTAAGTATGATAAGAAGTCAGCAGGTATGAAGATAAGTCAGCAAGTATGATAAGAGGTCAGCGAGTATGATAAGAAATCAGGGAGCGGATCAGGTCAATCTGACCGGTCCAATGCACAAATGCCGCCTAAGGCGGCGACCAAACGTGGGAACTGGCAGTTGCCTCAGTTCGTGTGGCAGTTCATTATACAGGGCAGGATCTCTGGAACAAAAACCGTGCCTGCCCATCTTTGTTCGCGACCTGGAGACGTACAGTCCCGGTCCTGACGGGTGTGGCGGTCACGGTGCTCGGCGACTGTTGATATAGTGTCGGCTAATGAAGCCGGCTCCTGCAGTCGGCGCACCTTGTGCAGTAGGCACAGCGTGTGGTATGAGGCCAAGTTCTCAGCGCTCATCCAGCCAAGACGCTCTAACAGATCCGTGACATGGTCAAATTTAGATCGTCCGAAAATAACTTTTGCTCCATAGTTGATAATTTGTTTAATCCGAGACATATTATTTTGGGTACTATTTCCGTACACCGAAATGCAGTACCTGATCTGAGAGAGCACCAAGGCATTGACGAGCACCGATATGACAAATGGTGGCAGGTGGCCTCTGAGATGCGATAGACCGGCCAAAGTTCCGAAACATCGTCTGGTAATGGTGGAAACATGCGAGTCCCAGCTGAGGGTGCGATCAAAAGTGCGCCCTAAATTTTGTACTTCCGAACAGGGGAGCAATTGTTGATCGGGAAACGTTACAGTGAAGGTGGGGAGATTGCGCAAACTTTGTTGGCTGTCAAAGACCATAAGCTGGGTTTTCTCCGCATTTACTTTCAGACTGTTATCGTGGAACCAAACGTCGAGGGAGGCCAGGACGTGTGCCGACTCGGTAGCGACACTTTGGATGCGAGTTTTGTTTCCGGTGACCAATATTTGTGTGTCATCTGCATACTGAACGACTACTGCGCCTTCAGCGAACAGACTGAGGTCGTTGGCGAAGACGCAGAAGAGCAAAGGACCGAGAGATGAGCCTTGAAAAACTCCGATGTTGTTTGGAAGTGGAACAGATTTTAAGCTGCGACCCAGACTGTCAGTGAGGCTGACACTCTGGGTATGGTCTTTCAGATAGGCCGAAAACCATGAACTGTCCATAGGGGCTTGTTTGGTGAGTTTTGAATGGTCTATCACATCAAGCATTTGTAGTCCGAAGCAAAGGAGGGACATCTCCCCGATCATGCGATAGGATCTGGTCGGATATGGTATCGGGGTCTGCGTGAGGGAATCATTGGGGGGTGGTTGTTGGATGGTGGCGTGGTGTGTGGGCTGGCATTGGATAACCGGACATGGGTGGGCCGGAGTGATGGGCTGGTGGGTCACCGGATTTAAAGATGGATAAACTATGAGTGTTTCGAGATGGGGACGTCGGCGTGTAGGCTGTGGCCAAATGCATGCCACCGCAAGACGTCAAACTCAGCCGGATCATAGGATCAAATCAAATCACGGATCAAAACTCAGCTGATGCCGTCCTCCCCGCAGGCGGATGAGCTGTGCATGCCGAACACGATGGCGCGAAGCTCGGAGAGGGACAGTGGTACCAGGCAGAATGCGCAGGCACCCATTCGCTGCAAACGACAGGCCAGGCTCAGGAAGGCATCCTGACCAACAACCTCGCCAGTAATGCGTGGTCCCACGCCACTACAAAATAAGCGTTTAGATGGTCAGGCATAGCGTCAGGAGCTTTACGACGGCACTTGGCATCGCCCACAGTGGAACGAATGCATCGCCATATGCCCCCTCGTCCGCTCTCCTGGATACGCCTCTGCACATCGTCAAGGGTGTCGCGCCGAATGACAGAGCGTACCTGTCTGTTGAGCTCGCTGTAAACAGCAGAACCGTGACCTGAGTAAGGCAGCGCCTCCCGGCGGCGGGCCATGATATCTCTGGTTCTGTCAGACAACATTGGGGCGTTAGGGTTTCGAATGCGCAACGTCCTAACTGGAGCGTGTAGGTAAAAAATCTGTAAAAAGCGACACAGGAAAGCATTCCACCTCAACGTGACCGTCAGTAAATAAAACACTCCACCAATCCACAAACATCAGGTCAAGATACAAAGCAGTTGTGTCGATCCGGCGCTAGCTGCGAGATTGTACGGTGCGACGCGCCGGACGGCAGCGGGGACATCGATCAAAGCGCGAACAAACTTGTACGGGATAAAATGGCAAAATCGCGAACCACAGCGTGCGACAAGAAGACGACAATTTGCTATAAAAACATCCAGCAGAGAACCGCTTGAATAAGTAGGTGTCGTTACAAATTCATACAGCGAGTATTCAGACAAAAACAAATTGTTCAACATATTCTTCGCATGGTCACAATCAGGCTTTGTAAGATCGCAATTTAGGTCGCCGCAGATAGTCATTTTACACGAAGGGTGATCAATGCAAAGCCGTTCGTATTGGGACTCTAGATGGGATAAGTCGGCCTTTAAGTCTGCACCACTGCGCCGGGGAGGGCGGCAGACTGTGCCGAGGATGAACCTCCGCTTGCCATCCGGCTTCACCACGGTCCACAATGACTCGAGCCTGCTGTTGGGTCGAGGTTGCACAGTCACTTTGAGCGGTGTCGCGCTTATACCGTCCCTGACAGCCACGGCCACACCACCGAAGCCACCATTGTCCGGCCGGTCCGCACGGTAGAGTTGATAGCCCGGCAGAACCAGCAGACGGTTTGGTGTGGCAGGCTTAAGCCAGGTCTCGTTAAGTGTCATGATATCATACTTGAGTTAACTGAGCTCGAGAGCCAATTCGAGCAATTTCGGTTTCAGACTCTGGATGTTTATGTGACAAATCAGTAGAACAGACTTGCCTTTCGCACGACAATCCCACCGATGCACCCCTCTGCTCCCACGGGGTCGGGCTCCGGGCGCGCGTCTACCATGCCTGGTCCGGCGTGGGCGGACGCCCGGATCAGCAGGGTGGACGCCCCGGACGGGCCCGCCCGAGGCCATCACTTGGTCAGCTGGTGACCGGCCACGGCCGACCTCAAAGTATCTGGACCGACACTGCTCCTGCGCTGACGGCCGGCCGACCGCAGCGGACGACTCACGGGCATGACAATAACCACCAGGGCATGCAGAACAGCGAGGAGGACGAGCAAGCGCAGAAGGTCACGATGAGATGACAGCATGGTGATGAAGCAGAAGAAGGTAGTAGCCACACAAGGATGTAGTGGCGGCAGACCCGCTCCCTCACCAGAATCAGGTCCGTCGTCGAACGAGGCTGACGAGGCGTTCGAATCGGAGCGATTAATCGCAATGGTTGTACAAAGGTTCCAAGCCGCTCCATACTCACTCGCAGACACATACGGAATCAAACACTCAGTGCGGCCCGATCGGTGGAAGCAGGCGGACTGAAGGGCTGGCGCCGCGTCCGACCGGGGGAGCGGCGCGCGGGCAACTGGTATTGGTAGGTGTGTGAGTACGCTGCTCAAGGCCAGGCAAATCAAAATGCCATGAAGCGGTCTCCATTTGTGTGACTGGATATGACTCCATTTTTCTACCTTTCTTTCCCCACTCATAATAGCAAAAACGACAGCCATTGCCTTTGGGCAGCTGCACATCTCTGTTAGCTTTAGTTGAGCCGTTGGTGTGCGGTAAAAATCACAACGCTGTATTTTTGCAACGTTTTCTCAACACAAATCGATGACAACATAATGATGTCCATCGATGTATTTAATATGACACGAATGTAATTCAGCGTAGCATATACGCACGCTATTGTCACTCGCTTCGTAATATATTATCGGTAATCTACTCTCCCATAATATATTGCAAGAGCAGTTTTGGCCGTCCCACGTAGTGTGCCGAACACGATGCTTCCCCCCCCCCCCCGAGACTTGAGAAAAGAAGACTAACTCAATTGCTTAAGCATGTTAAAACTGAAAATAATTTGTATCGTCTATCGCTTACGAGTACGGCACACGCCAATGCTCGTGTCGCCATCGCTTTGTCTACGATAATTGGAATACAATTTTAGATAAATTTGAGATAATTTCGAATGTATAATTACAAATCAATTTAAATCTGAATTCAACTAAACTCACACGAGGACCATTGTCTATTACGAATTTGTATACGTGTCACATTCATCAGTGATGTGGAGTACCAATCCAGAATTACCCGCATTTTAATGCCCAGGTTTTGTGGCTGAGGCCGCAAACTTCATTTCGGAAACTTATTAAAAGCATTATAAGTTGAACTGTTTGTGTGTGAGGTCCGCACGTCTCCACACACACTGTTATAATGGCGATGTCTTGTCTGAACGTTCATCTCCGGTGTGTGAGTACGTCTCCTAGCTACTGCGTCAACTGTTCGCCGTAAGTTGAGATGAGCTGCACTGGCCGTTGGCTATCTGTGACACGTGACCTGGTCGTTGACAGATACCCCGCTGAGGAGGCGTAGCTCAGTGCAGGCGGTCACCGTGATCAACTTCCACTCCATCATGGAGTCTCTGTACGAAACCGACGATGTCACAAGCTCTCTCGGCCAGGTGAAAATCAGACCGATGATTTGCAGCACATGCTAGGGACGCATCCAGGATTTTCTAAAGGAGGCGACCCAACGAAGAAATTAATTTTAATAAGAACACCTTCGGCGCAGAATATTTCCGGTTTCACGTGGTGTAAATCACAAAATATAATGCAAAGTGTGATCTGTCCAATCTAATCTGAAAATATAGTGTTTCCTTCTGTTAAGCGGGGAGTCCGACCCCCACCCCCTTGGCTGCGCATCTGGTACAAGCTTCAGCTTTACCCGATCACACATGATTTCCAAATGTCTACCGGTTGCGCATTGAAGGCTGCTAGATTTTAACATTAGCCTGGTGGTGTAGCGACTTGTCTCCGAGTAATCGGAACAACGTCTCCCGTTAAACTTCCACTTTGGAAGGAGTGGAACTGTTCGAGTTTCTAGCCTTGGATTAGCCTGGGAAGAAAAGGCCATACACAAATTCATTTTAGGGAGAGGCAGGATGTGGTGATTTATATATATGTTTTTATATATATATATGTGTGTATATATATATATATATATATATATAAATATATATATATATATATATATATATATATATATATATATATATATATATATATATATATATATATATATATATATATATTTACATATATATATATAAATATATGCGTACATATCTGCATACACACATGCATGCATACATAGATGAATGCAGTTATTATATATTTTATAGTCAGCATAAGGTGAAGTGACGAAGATAAGACCTAAAGCGTTTCGAAAATATGCTCATGTATCACGGGCGATCTGGATCCCAGAACGAGAACCGAGAACTATCACGACGCAAAATGATGACTGGCTGAGGTGTACCTTTGCACCACGCTGTCTACCATTATCAAAATTGCTGGCTGTGTGTTGGTGTCAACTCCGCACTGTGAGAGATGGGGCATTCTGCCACACTGATGCCGTCATTAAGCAATGGATGGAAACTGTATCAATTGAAGCCGTGATTCAGTTGCAGTCGGCTGCTACAAGGCGACTTAGCAAGGTGGTGGTCGACCAAGACGAACGTGCCATCTCGCCCAGACGGACGGGACTGCAACAGAGCGTGCTCAACGTGGAGAAGGAGGCTGCTCAGCTGGCGCCCAGGGTGGAAGGCAGGATGCGTGTCGCAACACCTGAGGCAAGTGAAGCTGCACACCCTGGGATCGAGTTGCCCACACTTTGGTGGGGCATCGACCCCGCCAACTTTGCCTTGGCCCCATAAACTTCTTGCTCTCTTAACATGGGTTCCTGTGGAGTGGACTCAACCAACGAAATTAACAGCACTCATTTCCTCCATGCATTGTGCCCCACCAACAAATATAAGAACTTCTCGAACCATGTGTATACCTGGAGAGGTGACAGAGAGAGGGACGACGTCTGCAGCAACGCAGCTACCCTGGGCTACTAGCGACACTTCGGTGGTTTCCAACTCTCCATTCGCAGTGTTGGCAGTGCCGTCCCTCATCCCAAAGGCATACAGATGCCCTCGACAGAGCTCCAACAGGTAATGAGCACCTCAAATAGTGTTGCTGGGCCCACTCACGGCTGCAGGCGATGTGATATTTCAAGAATTTTGAAACAGAAAGTACTTGCCTTCCTCGGATGCTTTACCACCCGAGAAACAAGGAGCTGAAAAATATCACCTTCCGAAGGAATGCAGATAATTGCTGTAGAACAACCTCGAATACGAACACCAGAAAAACCCCGTTAACAGCACGTGAAGGACGGATCCCCTGGTCTGGAGAACTGAGAGCAATCACGCGTAATTTCCAGAGTAGATACCTGAATTGGAAGATCGTGAGAGCCTTACATCGTGAATCTGGAAAGTCACACATCATTATCATTCTAGGTGAAGCTAGATTCGCATGCCGGAACTCGCTATTAAGAAGAATAAGTTGTTCTACTGAGCCTGGTTTCTGGGAGAAGAGTATCATTATACATGAGTTACATTATACATGAGTATCATTACTACAAGTATCATTATACATGAAGTTTGAATTAACATCAAAGCAAATACAACATCTCTAAAAATTGAATTTCAGTAAAATTGGAGCCTTCGCCTTGAAGGCCATACGTCGCGAAGTTGTAGGTTGTTTTTTGTTCTTCAAATCTTGCGCCACATGACGAGTAATCAGATTCAGCACATGGAAGAGCACACCCATGTACAACAATTGTGGGATTGTCGTGGGAATACGTAATAGCTAGGGCGAGAACACAGCCTGCTAGACGGCGCTTGCAACGGCCGGAGTGACTATCAGTACAGAGGAATGTCCTAGGCACGGGTCAAAGAGCGTCTAAGATTTGCATTGGGGCCTACCCTTTTCACATGGCCACACACTTGTCCTCCAGGTATGTCAGGGGACTCCTTGGAAGTTGTCGTGGAAGCGTTCGAGCTAACTGATACGTTGGCACCCAGATGCACTTTGGTGAAAATGGGCCGTGTTTGCAGATTTTGTCGCGCCTACAAGCGGAGCGAAACCTCGAGGACCTAGCCAATAAGTCGGACGACGATGACTGAGAGTCAGCTGGGAGGACTGGGTGCTGCTGGACAACCCGGCGTGATGTCAATGCCACGGCACGGAAGCTGGCACCGATGCCTCCTACGCCCCCCCTCTCTTCAGCTGTACGCACAATGCACACGAAGCTCTGTTGTAGTCCTTGTCATCGCGTCCCCGATGGCGCTGTTCCGCACGGCGACAGTAGTTGGAATATTTCATTATTTCGTCGTGTTGGGAATTATTTGTTAGCTCTCGGCACCTGCTTGAAAATCCGAGGCACGTTGCGAAAAGCTGCACTATCTGTGTGATCGCCGCAAAGCTGTGGATTCCCATTGAGTGTCTGCAGCATAGTTTTTAGCAACACATACAATCACTCCCATATATCAACATTACTATTTTGGTGAATTTTTAAGGCTGTGTTCCACACGCATAATTTTATATATCGGTGATATGCACCTTGCATAGGCGAACCCGATGGATCAACCGTGCACCTTAGGGTCTTTCGCACGGTTCCTGCGAATTTGCACTCTCTGCAAGTTATTTGGGAACGATTTAACCAACATCCGTCCTGCGGTTCCTTTTGCCGGGCCCGTCCTTACCCTTACAAGCACTCCAGTTACACCACCATGATACGAGAATGTCATGTCCAAGCGGACAACGGTGTGATGTCGCCAGTCCTCAACGCTTCTCGATGTGGCTTAGCACGTTTAGAAGAGGAGGAATCCGTCTTCTTCGACCTGCTTTTGCTGTAATGGGCGGAAAGGTGGTGAGGAGCGGTGGTGGTACGCTATATGCATGTCAAATTAAAGTGCGGCTCGTATGGTGCAAATGTTTCATATGATTGTCCCAGAGGTTTTGTTGATGTCTTCAGCTACTAATGGCGGTTCCAATCCAGCTATAGACGATTATTCTGTGGTCCTGTTGCCATATCTGTGGTGTCATTAAATGAAAATATGCAGCGAATATTGTCTGTAAATCGTCGAGAGGAGGCGGTGCCAACGTCTCCAAACATCCTACACATACTACGGTACCAGTATTCAAAAGGTTGCTCTTCGCTGGGTAGGCGATATCAAACGAAATATGGCAAAATTTGTATTTGTCGGGACGAAAAGGATGCCAATTTCAAGATATCGTGACTAATTTGTATTTCCGAGTCAAACTCGAAAGCACTGATGATCATCCCCACGCTTTGAGGTAATGTGTGTAAGAAATATACAGAAGATGTCAATTGTCAAGACAGCCTGTTTTCAAGGGATCGCTTCCTGACAGTGCTAAGCGCTGTCAGGATGCCACCGATGCCGGTTTGTCATTATATGTAACTGGTATACTGTAACTGGTATATTGTATGTAACTGGTATCATTCTATGTAACTGGCATCATGCATCTATTTACTTATTTATTTAGGTATTATTACACGTCATGAGGCTATTCCATAATCGCAATGGCTATTCTTCACCTCGAGTCAAATTTATAGAACATCTGGATCAATGAGAAGCAAATGCATACAAGCAGATCCTGTATACACTGCCGGTGTATGTTTTCCTCCGCTGGCTAGCCGTGACCACCTCATTGGGTGTTCAGAATGTGCTTTCGCACCTCAGTCTTGAATGTGACTGGACCAAGATCGCGGATCGTCGCAGGCAGACCATTATAAGCTGCCACAACAGAGTATTTAAATCTACGTCTCCCTGACTCGGATCTTATGCGTGGTGCATCGAGCCGACCAGCAGGAGCATCAGATCTGACCACTGGATCAACAGGAAGTTCCCTGGATCCACCACTTTCACCCTTGGCCCCGTAATTTAGCACAGTATCCTATTGACACCCCTGATTCAGCACCTTCACCACCCTGAAGCATCCCTGATGGCATCCCTGAGTCAGCACATCAGCCATCCATGAAGCTCCCTGATAACACCTATGAATCAGCACCTAGTCCTTCCGGACACAAAGCACTTAGAATGGCCTTAAATCGTTATCTCTATCAGAGTGTCCAGATAGATCCTTGATGGTGCAAACTAATTGGTTCTTATGTGGCATCTCCATTAACTTCACACTTGACCCCAGAGGAATTCTGTAACCAAATCCACCAACTGTAAATCACTGTGAACTAAATCGACTGATCCCTGGCTTGTACCTAGTCAACGCATATTTGCACAGGCTGTGCTTCGTTCTGCAATACGGGTAAGCCTAAAGTATCTACTAGCTGCTTCTGCCACTTGTTATTTAACAAGCCCTTTCCTGGTTAGTCAACTAGGATATAACTAGCCAGTGTGTGGGAAAACCATCAAAGGTGTCAAAGGTATCATATTGCGTGTAAAGAAAGCATACGACCTTCAATATACCAGGAGGTGCTGAGTTGACATTAAAAGTAACGTTAAGGATTATACTTTATTACTCAACGTTTCGGCCAGGGGCCATCGTCAGGAGTGATATAAAAATGTCAAGTTTTAACAATTGAAAAAAAAAGCACGCCAGCAAAAAAAGCGTGCAAAAGACACGTGGAATGCGGGAAAGCCTCCTCAGTGGTGCAGACACTTCAAGAAACTCCAAACCAGAAACAAACTATGCCAAGATAGAATCCTCTGAGGAAGCCCGAGTCGATGGTCCATATACATATCGATACATACACTCACGCACATATATAGACATAGATCCAATATAACGCGTAATACATAAAATATAATTTGTGTTTATGTAATTTAAGTGATATACCAAGACGTCGTTTGCGTGTTTAGTTGCGGCCGTAGATTACGTATGTGTAGAGATTCGAGGACCTTTAGATCAGCGTTGTCCCTGGCTGTTGCTAGAATTTCTACTTTGAAGTTTGTGTTAGTGTCGCTGTGTTCCATGTTATAATGTTTGTCGATCATGTGTTCGCCTAAAGGTGTGTATGCTCTCCGAAGTCTGGCATCTCCCAAGTGCTCATTGTACCTATCCCTGATACTACGTTTGGTTTCACCGACATCAAATATTCCAAGACAGCGGTTGCACGTTATTTTATAAACTACGTTTTTTTCGCGTGCATCTACCTTTGAGCCCGTTGATACAGGTGTGGCACGTTCTTCTACCAGCAGGGCATGGCGGCATTTCTAGGGCTGAGCGGACCAGGTAAGATTTCAGCGTAGGTCCGCTAGTCCAGGCTACCCTAACATGGTTTAGATGAGACGAACGGATGGCTGCGTTTACCTGTCGACATAGTTGGTCATCGACAAATGGAAGTCTCATGTAAACATAGTTGGGATTACTACCCGCTCGATGCCGACGTTGCCCACTTATCCTACTCCTGTTGTGAGGGTGAACAGCACGAGCGGCGGAGTGTACCCGATGTGCTGGGTATCCGTTTTCCAGGAAAAGAGTTGTCACCGTATATTGAAGGTCGTATGCTTTCTTTACACGCAATGTCTAAAACCCAGGAGCATCTAAGAGCCATTCTTCGTTGTATTAAACAAAGGTATCATAGGTGCATTCACCATTTAAAGGACCCTGGTGTCGGACACCACTGACCCGGATGATTGATCTTTTATGCCTGATTGGAAGTTAAAGATGTACAACCCTGCTTTGCAACAGCTGCATAATCTTCTGTTGAAATGAGGTGAAAGTCAGTTATGTCTTGGATATTTAAGATGTGGGCCCACTTGCCACACCAGAATGATTGTAGTAGTGTCAGAGGCCAGAGGCATTACTTGATGCCAGAGGTATTACTTATATTTGGCACTGTAGGTGCTCACAGCTATATAACTAGATCGCATAGGGTTTGAGGTATGTCTAGTATTTTAATGCATCCAAGACATCACGGGGTATCCGGGGTATGTGAAGAGGGGGGTATCCGAACACATAAGACATTCAATGAATGGCGGTACCGCTTCCTCAGAATGGCCGAACCAATAATTGTACGGTGTTTGCAGAATGCAAAAATTAACAAGTTATCCATATATAAACAGTTCTTGTAATGGAAATCCTATAACCGCTCACATAGAGCAACTTTTAAAAAGACAATTGTTCCGTAGTGGTGTTTTGCATTCCGAACACGAAAATGGGGATGTGATGGATTGCAAACACCAAGTGTGCTGTTTACCGAACACTTTGGTGAATGTTGTATATCCCCCACAGAAATGTTGTATTTCATGATGAAGGTTCATTTTTAGGTATGTGCAACTTTTCTGATCACAAGCCTTGGCAAATGTATTATTGAACGATGTGTATGAGCTGCAGGTGTTCACAGCGCTATAAGTAGATCACATCGGACTTGAGGTATGTCTGGTATTTTAATACATCCAAGGCATGAGGGGGTATCCGGGGGCATGTGAAGAGGAGGTCTCCGAACACATAAGGCATCATTCAATGAATGGCTGTACCGGTTCCTCAGAATGGCCGAACCAGTAATTATGCGGTGTTTACAGCATGCAAAAATGAACAATCTATCCATATTTAAGCAGTTTGTTTTGATGAAAATTTTTTCAACGCTCACGAAGAGCAACTTAAAACAGACAATTATGTCGTAGTGTTGTTTTGTATTCAGAACACGAAAATGTGGATGTGCTGGATTACAAACACTAAGTGTGCTGTTTCCCGAACACTTTAATAAATGCTGTATATCCCCCACATAAATGTTATATTTCATGGCGAAGGCTCATTTTTAGGTTTGTGGCAACTTTCCTGATCACAAGCCTTGGAAACTTTGTTTTTGAACGGCTGTGTATGAGCTGCAGGTGTTCACAGCTCTATAAGTAGATCAGATCTGACTTGAGGTATGTCTGGTATTTCAATACATCCAAAACACGAGGGGTATCCGGCGGTATGTGAAGAGGGGGTCCGAACACATCAGACAACATTCAATGAATTGCTGTACCGCTTCTTCAGAACGGCATAACCAGTAATTGTATGGTGCTTACATAATGGAAAAATGAACAATCGATCCACATTTAAATAGTTTATGTTAATGCGAATTCTGTAGACGCTCATAAAGAGCAACTTTAAAACAGACAATAATTTAATGTTACGGACAATAATTTCGCGAACAATTTAATGAATATAGTATATATCCCGCATAAATGTTTTATTTCACGACGAAAGCTAATTTTCAGGTTTGTAGCAAAATTTCTGATCACAAGCCCTGGTACATTTCTTATTGAACGACAGTACATGACCTTGGGAGAGGCGGATATAGAATGTGCACTGGACGTCCGATTGTCTATATTATATTTTTAGTTTTTTTTATTGAAGAAGGTACACCCGATCTGACAGAATAGTCAGGATGGTCGCTTAATGTGTACATGTCACTCAGGCAAGCCTTAGAACAGGCCCCCCATTATACAATTCCTAGTGGGGGCATGGGTCCAGACATTTCATCGTGAGCATTAGTTTGAAAGGAAACTATTTTCTCCGTGGGGCGCCACTGCGAATGTCTCTGAAGGGCTATCTTTGGGGAAAAATCGTGTGTCCGTCCCTCATTGGGGGAGAGGAATAGCTCCTAGCACATTGATCATTACACATACCACCGTATTACTGGGGGTGGGAGTTTGGTTGACCCTACGTTCACCCTGTTGGTCCCGTGTCGCCAATAGACCTAGCTCTTCCATAATAGTTTCCCAAAAGTTATAATACCCCCGCAGATCCCAGTTCGGAAGTCCGGAGTTGAGTAGAAATCCGTTTAGCACTCCAATCGGCGCGAACAAGTTTCTTAAATGCTTGCCATTGAACCAAAGAACCAAATTAAACGTATATTTCAGGCGTGGATCGAGGATTTATCATGGAGAGGCACATTTCCTCGGAGGAGTTCCTTCGGCTGAAAAATTCATTGAGCAGGGAGCAGGTGGACTCTCGCACTCTAGCCCTCTTTTGTATCAAAGGGACACCTTTTCCTTTTAAAGGAACGACATTTGCTGGGGGGGGGACGTTCGGCGGAGTGGGGGAAGGCGTGTACCCGAGCGTTCCAGGAAGGGCCTACCCGGCTGGATGAGCGTCAACCTTCAATGGGAAGAAGCGCATGCCTCCAGTACCCCCCCCCCTGACATCCTCCTTGATATATTCATGAGCAACGCCCCGCAAAGCCTCTGACACGCTGGGGCTGCCCGTCTCCGCGCGAGAACATGGCGACGATGATCGGCGAAGGCTGCACTATCTGTGGCGAGAGATGGGCGCAAGCATTCCGACATCGCTGCTCAAGTCATCCACCGACACACAAATACTAAGCAACATGAACACTAACTAGTAACTAACCATAAGCAGGCAAAGCACCAGCACATACCTCACACACGATGTCTGCGACGGCTTCTTCATCATCACCATCGTCGTCCAGCAGGTGGGCATAGTATCGTGTATTTCATCAATGTAGCATGAAGTCTGAATGAAGTCTGAGAGTCGGAAAGTCTGAAGTCTGAAAGCAACATGGCCGAAGAAACCCATAGGGGAATTAAATACTAAAAGTTCCTATGGGGAAAGAATTATAATATTGGCAAAAATTCGAGAAGCATGTGAAATCTATCTTGTTTCATATCAATCGAAATTGCTTAAAATTCCAAGCAAAGTGACACTACTTTTGATTTCGTCCATCCCTTAGGAAAAATTATATAGGCATCTCAAACTTTAGAGTCTATGGGCATGCCCATACAATTTGGACATAAATAATTGTCTAGGCACGGGTCGTGTAGTCAAACAATATGGTTGAAGAAACCTATATGGGAATTGAATATTAAAAGTTCCTATGGGGAAAGAAGAATTATAATATTCGCGAACTTCGAGAAGCATGTTAAATCTACCTTGTTGCATGTCAATCGAAAGTGCTCCAAGTCCCAAACAAAATGACAGTACTTTTCATTTCGTCCACCTGTTAGGAAAACATTATATGGGCATCTCAAAATTTCGAGGCTATGGGCAGGCCCCTACGATTTGGACAAAAATTACTGTCTAGGCCCGGATCTGGTAGACAAACAATATGGCTGAAGAAACCCATATGGGAATTGAATATTAAAAGTTCGTATGGGGAAAGAAGAATTAGAATAGTTGCGAAAATTCGAGAAGCATGCTAAATCTATCGTTTTGCATATTAATCGAAAGTGTTCGAAACCCCAAACAAAACGACGCTAGTTTTTATTTTGTCTACCCCTTAGGAAATATTACACGGTCATTTCAAATTTTCACGTCTATTTACTCGAATTTTTTATTTTGACTCGATGGACTTCAAAATTGTGGCTTGCGATTTTGACAGAAATATATGTGCTGGGCGGTGTCGTCAGCCAAACAATGTGGTTGAAGGAACATATGGTAATCGAATGCTGAATATTGCTATGGGGACATGTAAATTAGACTATTAGCACACGATCGAGAATCATTTTAAATCTTTCTGCTTGCAGATCATTTGAAATTGCTCGAAATTGCAACACAAATAGAACTGCTTTTTATTTAATCTACCCGGTATAAAAAATTATACGGATATTTTAAAATTTCAACTATTCAACTTCACATGATGCTAGTACGGCGCGGCGACCGGTGGCTCGCCTGGTGCTGGTGTGCTGTGACGACCGGTATGGTCGTCTGATGCTGGTGTGCTATGACGTCCGGTGGCTCGCCTCATGAATTCCCTGATGAAGAAAATAATACAACGCATTTGCGTTTAATAACCTGAGGGCACATAACATACAGCTCAAAGTATTTAGTAGCGACACCGTCACTTGCGATCTGGCGCGGTCTCCCACGAATAGCCAGACTACAACACTAAGATGTACAAGTGCATGTGTGTAACCATGTCGCACCCCTGTAACTGATCATATTGCAACCCTGCAGTCTCAACCCCGTTACCGGTACCGGTGTCCTGCTAGTAAGGGTATAAATTTGGTGGAATGGATCAGCCGTCGTGAGCGATGTAAAAGGGGTCCCGATCCATGTCTGGTAGCGTTTCTAAACTCAAGTAGCAGAACAAATGCTGTCGATATTGAATTTCGTCACCAACGTGAAACGAAAACTCTGCAGATGCCCACTGGCTGCCTGTATTATCACAGACGCACACTTGCTGCGTGGACTATCAATCTTCAAGCAATGCCAGGGTGTGAAACTACACAACTATCTAGGAAAAGAAGCCGGGGTACACATGGGCAGGAAAAAAAGCAATGCTGGGAACAAAACCTGGACGCATGTAAGCAACGGTGGTTTTTGCGAACGAGAATGCCGGAATAACAGTAGGTAAGTATAGTGCAAAGCATAAAATGTGCAACTCTCTCTGTCTGGTTGTTTGATTCGCTGATATCACGGAGTTCAGGTGGTTTTAATTTATCGTATACGAAATGCAGTGCATGTAAAATAGTTTGCTGCTTCTGTACTATTTAGCGGGTTTCTGTAGTTGTTCTAAGGGGCATTCATTTATTATGTATCTCCGTCTTACATGTCCTATATATCTTACATGGTAAAATACGTATGCGTCGCCACTCCCCAAGTAGAAACATGACTGCGAAATACGCAAAGTAGTCGTTGTACAAGTCACGGTTAATATAAAAGAAGGTATCTCATCACACATGTAGTCAAAAATATATTGGAACAAAATTGTTCACCCATTATGAAGATTGGGCACCGGGTGATGGGTCATACGCAATGTTGTAGCCCCGGGAAAAAGACGAGGATGTGCAAAAAAGTAGTTTGCAAAACCCAACATTTTAACGTCGATGGCGCGGCGCCCCTTCCAGCACCCGGGACTCCTGCCAGGGGCGGATTTAGGACATGTCATGGGGGCATTTGTCTGAGGGAGCGCCATTTATTTGGAGAGGCGCCACTGCATAATATTCAGCAAGATATTATTTAGCATGCTTGTGGAATTTTCGGTAATATTATAATTTTTATTTCTCCAAAGACACTTTTAGCATTCCGTTGCCATATAGGTTTCTTCAGGCATTTTGTTTGCCTGCCCGACACGGTCCTAAACAGCGATTTTTCTCAAAATCGTAGGGGCCTGCACATATACCCGAAATTTGAAGTTACGCATACAATTTTTCCTAAGGGGTAGAGGAATTAAAAAGTAGTGCCATTTCTTTGGGAATTTCTAGCACCTTCGATTGATATGCAACAAGATAGATTTAACATGCTTCTTGAATTTTGGCGAATATTATAATTCTTATTTTCCCATAGGAAATGTTAGTATTAAATTCCCATATAGGTTTCTTCAGCCATGTCGTTTGACTCCCCGACCCGGGCCTAGACAGTGATAGTTGGCAAAATCGTAGGGGCCTGCCCATAGACTCTAAATATTGAGATGTCAATATAATTTTTAAGTAGTGGCAAAAACGTAGTGTCATTCTGTTTCGGATTTCGAGTACTTTCGATTAATATGCAACAATATATTATTTAACATGCTTCCCGAATTTTCGCTAGTATTATAATTAATCTTTCCCCCATAGAAACTTTTAGTATTCAATTCCCATATAGGTTTCTTCAGCCATATTGTTGACTACACGGCCAGAACCTAGACAGTGATTGTTGTCAAAATCGTAGGGGCCTGCCCATAGACTGGGGGTTTTGAGATGCCCATAGAAAGTGTCCTAAGCGGTAGACGAAATAAAAAGTAGTGTCATTTTGTGTGGGATTTCGAGCATTTTGATTGATTTGCAACAAGGTAGATTTAACATGTTTCTTGACTTTGACCTAATATGCTAATTCTCATGTACCCATAGAAACTTCTTGTATTCAATTCCCATATAGGTTTCTTCAGCCATATTTTTTTACTGCCCGGGCCTAGACCGTGATATTTGTCAAAATCGTAGGGCCTGCACATAGACTCGAAATTGTTAGATACCCATGTAATTTCTCCTAAATGGTAGACGGAATATAATGTGGCGTCGTTTGTTAGGGATTTGGAGCACTTTCGATCGACATACAACACGATAGATTTAGCATGCTTCTCGATTTTTTTTAGCGAATACTCAATTTCTTCTTTCTCCATAGGAACTTTTAGTATTCAATTTCGATGTAGGTTTCTTCAGCCATGTTGTTCTTGACTACCCGACCCGGGCATAGGCAGTTAATTTTGTCCAAATCGTAGTGGCCTGCCCATAGACTCGAAATCTTGAGATGCCCATATAATTTTTCCTAAATGGTAGATGGAATATATTGTAGCGTCATTTTGTTTGGAATTTCGAGCACTTCCGATTGAAATGCAAAACGATGGATTTAGCATGCCTCTCGAATTTTCATGAATACTCAATTTCTTATTTTCCCATAGAAACTTTTAGCGTTCAATTCCCATATTGGTTTCTTGAGCCATATTGTTGACTTCCCGACCCGGGCCCAGACAGTGATTTTTGTCAAAATCGCAACGGCCTACCCATAGACTCGAAATTTTGAGACGCCCATATAATTTTTCCTAAGGTGTAGACGAAAGAAAAATCAATGTCATTTTGTTTGGGATTTAGAACGCTTTCGATTAATATGCAATACGAAAGATTTAGCATGCTTCTCGGATTTTCACGTACATTCTATTTCCTCTTTCCCCATACGAACTTTTAGTATTCAATTACCATATATATTTATTCAGTCTGATCGCTTAGCTGTTCGATGGAGCACTGTGTGGTTACTTTTCTTGTGTCAAAGTCGACGATGTCTGCCAACATGCTAGGTATGTAATGTGATGGAAGTTCAAATTAGTTGAAGTATACGGTAATATTTCAATGTTTAGTCCCCCATAGGACAGGGTCTACTCTAAGGCATTTTTACTAGGTGGGACTTCTCCCCCCCCCCCTTCATTACAAAATAACGCGGCACAAGAGGAACCCCCCCCCCCCCGGGGGGGGGGGAAGGTGGGGGGGGGCCCCACCACCCCCCCCCCCCAGTGGCGTACCTAAGGTTTGCTTCATGGGAGGGGGAAAACGGATTTGGAGGGTGCCCAAGCTACTGCATTTTTTTAAACACCGGATTTCGCCCACTATTTTTCAAAGTGGCCCTTTTCATGTCTTTAAATCAATAAATTAGTGACCAACTTAATTCTCCTGTGGAGAGGTTCCAATCTATCAACATCGTTTCTGGGTCACCGGATTTCAACCCTAACTCCCCCATCCTGCTCAATGGTTTTTATTTTGTATCCCTTCATGTCACCTCAGACTGCTGAAATTACACCTGCACAAATCAATTTAAAATGTAAACTATTTCCAATTTAAAGCATTCAAATTAATAACGACCGGCTGCCATACCGCCAACGTTCGTGCACGTGCACACCCGCCCTGTGCATTCGGCGCATTCGCCACACTTCGTGCGATTCTACGGTTTCTGCTAGGACTCCTATGTTTTGCTAATTGCTACCATATGATAGTATTGCACCATATTTCACGTGATGGAATGCTTCGTATGGTGGTTGGGTCTGAAAATTCGATTTATTCAATTCAATGATTACTTGTCTTCTTCCCATATTTTTATCCTGCACGTTGTGAGACCCCGATTCTTGTTAGAGTTTCGTTGCTTTTTTGTGCGCTGTTGCATTTTGTTAGGTATCGACGCGTTTTCAAATACTACGATGTGTTTATTCAGTGCCAGGCCTTTTTGTTCTGTTTTAGGACCATGTCACTTCTGGCGAGGCCCAGCCTGTTTTTCAAACCCTCATGCAGTCTCATGGGCCCTGTGTGCTTTGAGGGCCACCGGTGTGTTATTTTTGTTAGAGCTCCCAGTGTGATTTAGGGATGCAAAACATGTTTGAAGGCCCTGCTTTTTGGGAGGCTCAGTGTGCTTTGGAGTGCACGAAGCCTGTTCGGCCTCACGTTGTGCTCTTAGGGTCCTGCTATGTTTATTTGGGACTCCTGACCCACGTTTCTGGGGTCCAGCACGACTTTGCTGGTCCCAGCGCGACTTTTAGGGCCCAGGAGCGTGGTTTTAGGGGCCCAATGCCAGTTTTCTGCGCTCGATGCAATTGTCAGAGAACTCTTCGAATTGTTTTAAGTCAAAATATCGGCCCGGTTTTTTCGGACACCCGGCGCCATGTTTGTGTGACCCTCCGCGATTTTTCGAGCTCCGGTACGTTTCTTTTTTGTCGGGGCCATACGCGATATTTGAAGGCATCCGGTGCTATGTTTGGGGCTCCGGAACCTTTTTCCTGGCTCGGACATTTATTTTCTGGAATCCCCACATTTTGGAGCGCTCCGGCTTTATCGTTTTCGCGTCACGATGCGATTTTTTCGGGACACGCTATGCATATCTGGGGCCATCGACATCAATTTGTGCAACCCCGATAGAAGTATTTTATGCCCAGACACACATTGTTGCGATTACGGACGGAAGTCTTAGGTCCCGAGCGCGATATTTGGGGACGGCGCTTGCCGGAAGTTCGCGGGACGCGTTGTACTTAGCTGGGGTCCCGGCGCGGTTTTGGTGGGCCCCGGTGCAAATTTTCCGGCCCTGGCGCGTGTTTTCTGGGGCTCGCTTCATTTATTTGGAGCCCCACGCGAATTCAGAGGGCCCGATGCCAATTTTGAGGGGGCTCCAGCGCGATTTTTGGGAACCCCGACACGATTCTTGGGATCCAATCCCTCTCAGGATGGAGGGGAGGGGCATTTCCCCTTTGGTACGCCCTTTGGTACGGCTGTTCAACGGTGTTTCTTTTTTAGCTGTTGACACCCTTTAGAGTGGAAAGACCCTTTGAATAATTTTCTTTCGGGACCAGTTCTTAACACGCGCCCTGGAGAGCCTCTGAAAATTACGCGCACTGGAGGGGGGGGGCGGATTCCGCCCCCCCCCCCTAACATCTCGGCTCCTATTACAGCTGGAGGAACGAAATTCGCAGGGTGGATGGTACGGTAGTGAACTCTATTGTGTGGAAATTTCATGACCTTAGGTCAATATCTTCAAGGTCAAATGAGGTCACATTTGTCAAAATGTTCTTGTTTTGCGTAGCTTGGCTTCTCATTGTTATGGATCGCTGTGACTGTGTTTAAATGCTCCAAAATGGGCATCAATGATGTTTTGGACATTACTAATGATGCAATACAGATGCTAGACCCAACATTTGACCTCAGGTCACCTATATAGCAGCACTTTATCAGATCAGTTAACTGTTCCAGTTACCGGAACCGGGCCGCCCGCCCGACTGCTCCGTCGGGCAGCTCGGCGCAATCGGCTTCGCGAACAAAGGAGTGAAGTACATGAATAAAGTATGGAAAACAGTACAAATGACAAACAGTAGTGCATTTATGACAACATTCCAGTTGACCAAGTTTGGTTCGATTAACCTGTCATGAACTTGACCTGACTTGACCTCTGTGACCTAACATGACCTTGAAACTATATAGCATATCAATATACATCAAACAAGTCGCTAGTGTTGCGAAGAACTCTTCCATTTTGCGGATATACGAGAAGCGCATCAGCGCCGATTTTTGTGGTCTGGCGCTACGAATTTTTTTTACTTTAACGGCCCCTAACTCGAAAAAATAAATCAGCCGATTTCCATTTGTCTTGCTTTAAACGACGCGCCGGTCATTTGTAAGCAGGTACACAAAAAAATGGCGTATATCGACCGGTAAAATCTGGAGTTATGTACGAAAAACCGGATGGGTGAGCGGATTTCGCCCCCCCTCCAGTGCGCGTGTTAATATTCCGGTGCTCGGGTCGATTCGATCGAGCCACAGTGTGATTTTTTTCGGGATAGAGTTATATTTTTGTAAAGCCCCCTGCGCGATATTTTTGGGCCTCGGTACGATTCTTCGGGCTCCCGGTGCGATTTTTTCGATGGCTCGGCAGATTTCTTTCCCAGGGCCCGACGTTTATTGGGGGTTTATTGGCGCGATTTGTGAGGCCGCAAAGTGACATTCCGGATAAGAATTGATGTCCGGGAGGCAACTGCGGTTGTTGGGGCCCCAACGGGGAATTTTGGTCCACCGGTTTGATTTTCAAGGGCTGCGACGTGACATTTTTGGTCCCAGTGCGATTTGTTGGGCCCTGGTGTCATCTGTTGGGATCTCTAGTGAGAGTTTTAGCGGCCTCGACTCGACACCCAACATGATTTCCAAGGGCCCCTGTCAGACTTTTTGGGTTCTGAGCGCTATTTCGGGGGCGGTGGTCCGACATTTTGAAGCCCCATCGTGATTTTCATGGACCCCGGCGCGACTTTTCGGGGCCCCGGTCCCATATTTTGGAGCCCCAGCTCTCTTCATAGTGGTTACTGAGCGATTTGTGGGCCAATAATGTGATTTTCAGGGAACTCATTACGATTTTGGAGCCCCGGCGACATTTGCAGGGGCCCCGAACGGCTTGTTTGGTCCTCAATGTGATTTTCAGGGGGCCCGGTGCAAATTTTGTGAATCCAGCATTATTTTTGGGGGTCCGGTGCAATTTTTTTTCAGACCCCGGTGCGATTATTGAGGTCCATAACCTTTCAGTGTGGGGGGGGGGGCAACTGCAGCGTTTGCCCTGGGGAAAAGGGGTAGTGTCGCCTGGGGGAGAAAAACCAAAATCGATCAACATTCCATCACGTTCCACACCTTCCCTTTTTACCAAGGCAACTAGCCAAGATATATCCAGCTTCATATGTCTCTTCATTTTAACAACATGGAAGAAAAGACCGCAAATGAATATCTAGCTCTCGTCACTCGTGTCATGCGGGCTGGCTTGCGTCGCACCACTCTTCTGTGTTGTGCGTAAAAGTATAGGTCATTTTTTGTGATGCCATCATTAATTGACCCAATTGCTGGCTTTCTAGCAAGAATTTTTCACCAAAGCGTTTCACATTTGAACCTTCCTTATCCCTTTGACCTCAGTAGTGCTATCAACTTGCTGCCATTTTTTCTCCGTGATAAAAATGCACTGTTCTAAGGAAAATCACTTCCGCTACCGGAACTATACTAAGATTTGTGTTTGGTTGCTTTCTCCATTGAAGCTCCTTTTGACTAGGTGGGATTTTTCGTTCCACTAGGTGGGATTTCACAGCTCTAGGTGGGACGCATCCACTGGCGGATCCAGGGAGGGGCCATTCCGGTCATGCCCCCCCGAAGCGCTTAAAAGGGGGGGCCATAGTGTCTTTTGGCCCCCCGAAGCCAACAGAAGTCAACTAAATTAAAATGCAGTAACCTTTGCCGAGGTTAAAAAATAGCGTCTCGATGAAAGAATCTCCGATTTTAAAGGATTTTTTAACTAAAAATAATTGTTTGAAAGCCAGTATGGTAGCATAGTAGATTCTGACACACATCGAGGGTTCCATGCTGCTCAAGTTCTGCTTACAGCAATAGTTAACAAACTCGGATCAGCCAGTGTGTGCACGTGCACGAACGTTGACATGGTGCAAGACGTTGAACGTGAACGTGAACGTTTTGGTAAACAAGAACAAAAATCCGGTAACATAGAAACGTTGGAGGTATGCTGGAGCCCCTACACAGAAAATTATGTTGTCAATTATTATTTTATTTTAATTTTAATTATTACTTTTAAAAAATGGGCCCCTTTACCAAATTGTGCTCGAAATCCGGTGCCTTTAACCAAAAATAGTGGGAGAATGGGCACCCTCCAAATCCGTTCGGCCCCTCCCTGATGCAATTCCTAGGTACGCCACTGGGGGAGGGGGAGGAGAGGGGGCTGACGCCGAAAACCGAAAGTTGGCCCCCCTCCCAAACCGGTGGGTTAGATCCGCCAGTGGACGCATCCGACCAAGTTAACATGTTAGAGGAGGCCCTGCCATAGGATCTGGCGGAGGTCACGAGTCCAGATTTTGCCATTATGCAACGAAATAATTGGTATTGTTGGAAGTAATCACCTTTGACGTTACCAATATAGGCGTTATGAACACGATGTTTCCGTTTCTGCGCAGCTGTATCAAACTAATGCGCAGCGGTGACTCGTGTGCTAGCGTAGCGTGGTCTCCTGGGATTGTTTTTTTTCGAGATTCTTATTATTTTATTGCCGGCTTTTCGCCATACCCAAGGCTATAGCAATACTTGCTGAGTACGTGCCAATTACTTTTTGTTGGTATCATTATCTCCAGTAGGCCATGGCTAATTTTAATGTAATACCTGCATCTGTTTCAAGGGTGAACATCAACATAATGATAGAACTACAGATGGCAGATGAGGGTCATCTTTAACGTTAATTATGAAAATTTCCGGTGAACAATCATAGCACTTGGAGTTCATTCATGATGTTGACCCTCATTTTTGTGCATGATGTAAGCTCTACACCCTCTTAAAGCAATGTTTTCCCCTGTGACATAATAGCTGATGCAATATGAGTGCTCCAATAGTTGTCATTGCTTAAGCCAATTGAAATTGTGCTGTTCCAGCCAATGATTGAAGTAACTATTTTTCCTTGAAATTTGCATGGCTATCCAAAATATGATTTAATTAAGAAGAATTAATCAAAAACCTTAAAGCACAAATTAATGTATTCTTTATATGGAACATAGTCTAAGTGTTGAGGTTATAGAGCCACGGGGCCCATCTGGGTTAGCCTATCTAGAAAGGTACGAATGTCTATTCCCCCCATCATCCCTAATCCAGTTCCTAGGAAGCTTATATCCCGCCTATCTAGCATCATCCACTTGCTATTGCATAACACCCTCACAATTGGCTCCTCCCATCATACCCATTGTGCTACCATAGCCCCTGCTTAAGGGGTCTGTGCCGTGACATTTAACATAAATATTTCCTCCATCCAAATTATAAATCAAACAGGTTTTCCGCCTAAAAATTTGTCCCCTCTTTTAACATCACAAGTATTTTGTGAAATTATATAATATTCTGCATATTTTTCACTTTAAGCCTGATTAACCATTTCTGTAAAATGTAGAAACATGTTTCTGAACATGATTAATATCTTAAGACCATTTTTCCTGCTCGAAATGCAGGAATTGACTTCTTTTGGTGGAGCAGCAACTAAAAAGCCCGTTTTTGGTGGTGTTTTGCTTACAAATTCAAAATAAGCATTTGCACAGAAAATGAATGGTCCCACCATCTGTGTCACATTCATAAACATGGTATTGGAAACATATATTCCAAGAATTCATTAAGAACCTTCAGGTACAAATTCAGTCTTTATATGGAACATCACAAACATTTTGTGAAATTATATAGTGTTCTGCATATTTTTCACTTTAAACCTGATAAGTCATTTCAGGAAAAAATATAGAAACATGTTTTTGAGCATGATTAATATTTTAGGACCATTTTTTTCCTGCAAGAATTGCAGGAATTGACTTCTTTGGTGGGGCAGGGTGAAAAACTTCCCATTCCCATGTCCCATATTTCCTATTTCCTATTTCCCATTCCTTTGAAGCCAGAAAATGTGTAATTTAGCCAGTAATCTCATAAAATATGGCATTCCACACCATGTTTGCCTACAATACTGTAGGCAAAGATTAATTATATCCATCTGTCTATTACCAATTCTGGTCAGCATAAGAAAGATGAGTATGTCCTCCCTGCGATGGATAAGCACATGTAATATACAGGTATTAGCAAGCATACTTTGTTTGGTTTTCATTTATTTTTGTCTTGCAGTACATTGTCTGTTATGATAGTCCTTGTTGTATTCATGAAGTGTTAAGGCTTAATATGGGCCACAGGGGCCATCTGGGTTAAGCCTATCTAGAAAAGATACTAGAAAAGTACATGCTCACACCCCAATCAATCCATTATCTCAAGTTCCAAAGGAACTATATATCTCAGCCTATCTAGCACCATTCACCTGATATTGCATAACACACTCCTTATCAATTCCAAACTCCTCCAATCATGCCCCATAGTGCTACCATAGCCAATCTCATCAATATCACAGGAAGGTGCTGAATCTACTTCTAGGTACACCCTATATAGTATAATATAATACTAGTGGTATAATATAGCTAGTATAATACTCAATTTATTAGCATGATCAAAAACATAGGGGTCCAAGTTTCAACAATAACACATGGACCAGCATCCTTCACACTCAATGTCTTTCTACCTTACCTATTCAGCCCTACTCACTTTATTTCATGTAACAAATATGACCTGAGTGCCCTACCAATAATTTTCAAACTCCATCCATGCCCTCCTAAAGGGGCCCATACAGTGCATACCCACTTAGCATAGATATGACCCTATCCACCTCCCCTTAGAACTGGAAAACAAGATTGTGTAACCTAAAATATTTGTCAACCATATTTTGTAATGCATTCAATGAGGGACTTCCCACATCAGCAGGCAGGATATTCCACTGATCAGCAATCCTTTGACTGAAGACCTGTTATTGCTTAACTGTCCTACACCTTGCTTTGTCTAACATGAATTGATGACCCCTATGTGATATTCTAAATAGAAGGGCATCATTCAGATTGACCTGATCTAACCCTTTAATAAATTGATACATTTCAATCATATCACCCCTTAATCTCCTATGCTTGAGTGAGTACATATTCAATGCCATGTCTTTCCCCATATTCTAAGTACCTAGTCCACAGATAAGTCTAGTGGCTTTGTGCCGCACTCTTTCTAGCATATCTATCTTTTTCTAAGTAGGGCTCCATGTCTGTACAGAATATTCTAAGTGGGGTTGCACATAGGCCAAGTACAGCATTTTCATCACTTCTTTGCTCTTATACCTCACACTCCTATTAATGATTCACAGTATTCTTTTTGCTCTGTTCCTAGCTGAGACACATTGTTTTTCTACTTTAAGATCATTTGAAACTAACACACCTAAACCTCTTTCCTCTTCAATATCATCCAATATCCTACCTCCCATTATATATATGAAAGTCTCACCCCCAGACCCAAGATGCATAACCTTACATTTTTCATAGTTGAAAAGCATCTGCCATTGATCAGCCCACTTTTTTTTGGTCCTCTTGGGATGTTGGGTATCCCTTACAAGGTTGTGCCTATCTAAATGAGTCTGTATATTCTGTTTGACAAGTTTGTCTAGTACCTTGCAAACTATTTAGGTCAAACTGACTGGCATGTAGTTTCCCACACACTTCATATATCCCGTTTTGAAAATCGGTTTGAAAATCTTTTTGAAATATAAAACTATATATGGGGATGCTTGTGCATTGTTTTGTGATCATACAGTGTAATTATCTGATGCCTATAATAATTAGCATTCCTTCCCATTCTTCCCTTGCAGGATCAACTGTAATTCAAGATGAGTGAAAAGAGAAAACGTTCTTCCAAGAGTGCCCACTCTTCCAAGAAATCAAAGTCTGATGCTACAATACCTGATATCTGTGTGTCTATGAATTCAACCTATGCTTCATTACAATTCAAGGACTTATTTTCAAAGTTTTGGAATGGTGATGTTGAGGACTTGACTGGTTAGTTATTGTTGTGCTGAATTCACAATTTTAGAGCAATCAATCAACATATCACTGATAAGGTCTTGGGAAGTTGCTTATTATTAGGCGTAATAATGTACTTTGCTTTCATTTTGGTGCAATTCTTAGATTATTTTGGTATTGTATGTTTGATATTGTTTTGGTATTGTGCACTCTTTCATATGATCATGTATGCCATAATAGGTAGGTAACCACCATTAGCACACTGGTATCCCGCATGCAACATAGGCTGAAATCAGGATACCTAGGTAGCTAGTTATAGAATTTGCAATCCATGTAAGTTATGGGGTGCTCTCATTATACTTTGGATATTTATTTCCTTACAGGTGGCTAAAATGTTAAAATAAGCAGTTATGGATGGTAACAGAATGTTCATCCCCATTTAATATCCATTCTGCACATGTCCTAAACTTTCAGAATGTGCCCAGCATAAGTATAACGGTATCACATCTGTCTGCAGACAGCTCAGCCACAGGCATCAGTGCCCCATTCCGCTGCTGCCAGCTTCACAACTTCATCGCCGACACAGAGTTCTTGGAGAGTCTCAAGGATGAGCTGGTGGAGCTTGACTTTGTCGAGAAGAACAACGACCTGTACAAGTTCCACCAGTCGGCCGACCTCGGCGATGTGCCCACGCCGCACGTGCAGGCACTGAAGCAGCTGCTGTTCACCCAGATGGCGGCCTGGCTGCGCGAGGTGACGGGCATGCCGCTCACAGATCAGGTTGACATGAGCTGTTCGCGCTACGAGTTCACAGGTGCGTAGTCATGTGGACTCGACCAGGCCATCTCTGGATGAGTGGCTGGGCTGCTATCCCTCTCTCCCTGTATCCCGCTATATGAACCGATACAGTGTGATCGGGGTAGTAGGACAGTTGTATCCACGCATCCTGTCCTGCTCCACACCTTACGGACACCGGTTATCTTTCACCTTAGGTACGTTAATATCCCCCGGATTCCTTAGTCTCGAAATAGTCATCAAAAAGAAGTTTAAATCTGAACACAACACCGGCAGGGTCGCTATACTGTGATTTGCATTGTTTGTGAAGGCGTGCAGTGCCGTCGTCCGTTCCGTCCGTCGGTCGGTGCGGTGCGGCGGATGGTTATCTCTATAGCACGTGTGCGGTGTCATTGACTGGTGTGTCCGTAGGTCAGTGTTGTGACTGTGACTGGCGGACAGGTCACCGTGAAGACTGAAGCACGCGACTGTGTCGTCTCTGTGGGTCGGTGTAGACTCTACACTGGCCTACGTGTGCTGTGTCACGTTGACCTGAGCACTACCGGATCTGCTCGACCACTGGCGTGCTCTGTGACGCAGACACGCTGCTGTGCCACGACGACGAGCTGGAGGGCCGACGCGTCGCGTTCGTGTTGTATCTGGTGCCGCCCTGGGACGCCACCGATGGTGGCACTCTTGACCTCTTTGATAGAGATGGTGAGTACCTGGGCTTCGACCTGCTGCAAGTTGTTCTCTAATCTTAATTGGAATTGACACCAAGCTGATATGTTTCCACTCTGATCCACAATATCACAATTAATTTTACATTTTCGCCTTCCCTTGTTGAGATACTCAGAATTACATCCATCGGAAAAGGAACAAATGACCAAAAGTAAACCAAGATTATTTCACATTGTACTGTTGGTTGAATTTATAGTGCCATGCTTTGCATTCTGAAGTTGGTTTTATGGGCGCTACATGACCGATGTAGTCGATGCGCCCTAAAGCCCTAATAACTAACTAACTGAAGTTGGTTTTGCTGGAAATTTTCCACTTATGCACTACATTCTAGCAATAATTGTTAACTGCAAGTTCTTCAGGTCAACTTTCATCCTGGCATGCCACCTCAGACTGATGTGACATCTTCACAGACTGCTGTGACAGCTTCACATACTGCTGTGACAGCTTCACAGACTGCTGTGACAGCTTCACAGACTGCTGTGACGCTGCTGTCGTGCTGTTGACCGCAACAAGGGCGGATGCAGACAGTGTGTTGCAAACACGTGTAGCACCAATTGAGATTGCTGTGACTCGTCTCAGACTCCCGTGACTCGTCTCAGACTGCCGGACTCGCCCAGACCGCTGTAACTCGCCCAGACCGTCGTGACTCGTCCAGACCGCCGTGACTCGTCTCAGACTCCCGTGACTCGTCTCAGACCGCTGTGACTCGTCTCAGACGGCCGTGACTCGTCTCAGACCGCCGTGACCCGTATCAGACCGCCGTGACTCGTATCAGACGGCCGTGACTTGTCTCAGACCGCCGTGACTCGTATCAGACGGCCGTGACTCGTCTCAGACCGCCGTGACTCGTCTCAGACCGCCGTGACTCGTCTCAGACCGCCGTGACTCGTCTCAGATCGCCGTGACTCGTCTCAGACCGCTGTGACTCATCTCCGACCGCTGACTCGTCTCAGACGGCCGTGACTCGTCTCAGACGGCCGCGACACTGTCCGGGTCGCCGTGACTCGTCTCAGACCGCCGCGACACTGTCCGGGTCGCCGTGACTCGTCTCAGACGGCCGCGACACTGTCCGGGTCGCCGTGACTCGTCTCAGACCGCCGCGACACTGTCCGGGTCGCCGTGACTCGTCCCAGACCGCCGCGACCCTGTCCGGCTCGCCGTAACACCACGGCCGTGTTTCAGCCTGCGGCCAGCCACGCCAGGTTGCGCGCTCCCTGCTGCCGACCAACAACAGCCTGGTGCTGTTCGAGGTGACGCCCGAGTCGTTCCACCAGGTGGCCGAGGTGCTGGCGCCCGACAAGGTGCGCCTCTCCGTCAACGGCTGGTTCCACGGTCCGTCGGTGCCGCGGCCGCCGCCTCACGTGGAGGCCCGGCCGGCCACCGTGTATCCGGGACACGTGCAGGTGGGTCCGCGCGGGACACCCGCTGTGCTGTTAGAGAAGCCGTCTAGGTGCCGAATTTACCACGTGGGTACTTGTATAATTGTCGTCACAAACAGCTTGATAGTCCGGCTGGACGTCCTGGCACCTGAATATGCTGCATAGGGACAGGCAAGCTATTTGTGATGCCAATAGTGCCAACTAGTGAGCCGCTATTCTGCCCAGGGCCTGTTGTACCACTGGGGGGACTGGTGTACCATCTTTGTGCCTAATTACTCACTGGACACATGTACCATCCAGGGACCTGCTGCACCACCTGGGCCTGCTGCACCACCTAGGCCTGCTGCACCACCTAGGCCTGCTGCACCACCTGGGCCTGCTGTACCACCTGGGCCTACTGTACCAATGATAATTCCTTTGTGCCGATTACTGGCTCGTGCCCGGCCAGGAGGAGACGGTCTACTCTTGGATCAACCCGCTGTACCTGGCTGAGGAAACGCAGCAATCGATACGGCTGCAGTTTGAAGAGGAGTCGGAAATTCAGCTGGAGGACTTCCTGCTGCCGGACAAGTACGCCGCCGTCAGCGCCGCCTTGCGGACAGCTCCGCAGTGGCAAGTGTGCGGTCCCGCCAACAGGCGGCGCTGGGAGCGGTGCGACTCGCTGCCGCCGGTCGTGGCAGAGTGCGTGTCGCTGCTGCAGTCGGAGGCGCTGTTCCTGATCCTGAGCCAGTTGACCGGTCTGGTGCTGCACCCGCTGGCGGCGACCGACTCCGAGCCGCGCGAGAACGGCGTGGCCGGCAGCAGTCGGCAGAGTGATGACGACTCTGAGCCCGAGAGCAAGGGTGGGTTGGCAGGGGCGGGGTTGGCTTCTGCGCCGGCTCTGGGGTGAACTGTGTGGCATTGGATTGTGGGTCTGTGGTCTGCAGGTGTTTTCTTTCTGCATGGAGTATGTGGAGGGTTGTGTGATGCAATCACCACATGGATGTGGCATTATCCGTGTTTGCTGTGTTCCCACGGATACCGTGCTTTCTGGCCACCAACTATAGGAACTCGTCAACGACGGAATTATCGACGTAGACGTGAACAAGGGTGGGTTGGCAGGGACGGGGTTGGCTCCTGTGCCGGCTCGGGGGAACTTTGTGGCATTGGATTGTGGGTCTGTGGTCTGCAGGTGTTTTCCTTCTGCATGGAGTACGTGGAGGCTTGTGTGATGCAATCGCCACAGATATGTGGCATTCTCCGTGTTTGCTGTGTTCCCACTGATACCGTGCTTTCTGGCCACCAAATCGTCAACGACGGAATTATCGACGGAACTCGTCAACGACGGAATTGTCGATGTGGACGTCGAATACCACACGGAGCCCACCGCCCCACCGGCAGACGTTCGCGGCCAGCTGTCGCTATGCAGTGTTGGCTGTGTCCGGCAGATGGCAGCACGGCTCGGTGTCGGACGGAGGTGCGCCGCTGGCAAACCGGCGCCTACACGCTGGTGCACGACGACGACGCGTCGCAGCAGGAGTGCGCGCTGGACGCGCGGCTGTGCTTCGACGCCGACAACTGGGACGACGAGCTGGGCGGCTTCACGTCGTACATCGCCCGCGGCGAGGACACCGAGGTGGTCACGCGTCACAGCGGGCGTGATGTGTTGGGTGTGGTGGGGCCACAGTCACAGCGGGCGTGATGTGGTGTTGGGTGTGGTGGGGCCACAGTCACAGCGGGCGTGATGTGGTGTTGGGTGTGGTGGGGCCACAGTCACAGCGGGCGTGATGTGGTGGGGCCACAGTCACAGCGGGCGTGATGTGGTGTTGGGTGTGGTGGGGCCACAGTCACAGCGGGCGTGATGTGGTGTTGGGTGTGGTGGGGCCACAGTCACAGCGGGTGTGATGTGGTGTTGGGTGTGGTGGGGCCACAGTCACAGCGGGCGTGATGTGGTGTTGGGTGTGGTGGGGCCACAGTCACAGCGGGCGTGATGTGGTGTTGGGTGTGGTGGGGCCACAGTCACAGCGGGCGTGATGTGGTGTTGGGTGTGGTGGGGCCACAGTCACAGCGGGCGTGATGTGGTGTTGTTGGTTGGGTGTGATGTGGTGGGGCCACAGTCACAGCGGGCGTGATGTGGTGTTGGTGTGGGGTGGTGGGGCCACAGTCACAGCGGGCGTGATGTGGTGTTGGGTGTGGTGGGGCCACAGTCACAGCGGGCGTGATGTGGTGTTGGGTGTGGTGGGGCCACAGTCACAGCGGGCGTGATGTGGTGTTGGGTGTGGTGGGGCCATTTTTGTCACAGCGGTGATGTGGTGTTGGGTGTGGTGGGGCCACAGTCACAGCGGGCGTGATGTGGTGTTGGGTGTGGTGGGGCCACAGTCACAGTGGGCGTGATGTGGTGTTGGGTGTGGTGGGGCCACAGCCACAGCGGGCGTGATGGTGTTGGGTGTGGTGGGGCCACAGTCACAGCGGGCGTGATGTGGTGTTGGGTGTGGTGGGGTCACAGTAACAGCGGGCGTGATGTGGTGTTGGGTGTGGTGGGGCCACAGTTACAGCGGGCGTGATGTGGTGTTGGGTGTGGTGGGGCCACAGTCACAGCGGGCGTGATGTGGTGTTGGGTGTGGTGGGGCCACAGTCACAGCGGACGTGATGTGGTGTTGGGTGTGGTGGGGTCACAGTAACAGCGGGCGTGATGTGGTGTTGGGTGTGGTGGGGCCACAGTCACAGCGGGCGTGATGTGGTGTTGGGTGTGGTGGGGCCACAGTCACAGCGGGCGTGATGTGGTGTTGGGTGTGGTGGGGCCACAGTCACAGCGGGCGTGATGTGGTGTTGGGTGTGGTGGGGCCACAGTCACAGCGGGCGTGATGTGGTGTTGGGTGTGGTGGGGCCTACAGTCACATTGGGCGTGATGTGGTGTTGGGTGTGGTGGGGCCACAGTCACAGCGGGCGTGATGTGGTGTTGGGTGTGGTGGGGCCACAGTCACAGTGGGTGTGATGTGGTGTTGGGTGTGGTGGGGCCACAGTCACAGCGGGCGTGATGTGGTGTTGGGTGTGGTGGGGCCACAGTCACAGCGGGCGTGATGTGGTGTTGGGTGTGGTGGGGCCACAGTCACAGTGGGTGTGATGTGGTGTTGGGTGTGGTGGGGCCACAGTCACAGCGGGCGTGATGTGGTGTGGTGTTGTGGTGGGGCCACAGTCACAGTGGGCGTGATGTGGTGTTGGGTGTGGTGGGGCCACAGTCACAGCGGGCGTGATGTGGTGTTGGGTGTGGTGGGGCCACAGTCACAGCGGGCGTGATGCGGTGTTGGGTGTGGTGGGGCCATAGCTACAGCAGGTGTGATGTGTTGTTGGATGGGGTGGATACACAGCTGTAGTGGTGGTGACAGGAGAGTTAGCTGTGGTGGCTGTGACAGGAATGTTGAGTGAGGTGGGGACAGTCGCCGTTGGTGTAGTGAGTGTTGGGTATGGTGGAGCCACAGCTACAGTGGGTGTAGTGAGGATGTTGGATGGGGTGGAGACACAGCTGCACCGGGTTAGATGGGATGTAGGTTGGAGTGGTGGGGAGCACATAGGTGGGTGGAGTGTGGTATGGTGTGCTGAACTCTATCTCTCAAATGTATATTTATGGCCAAAAATATATCACCTGTAAAGGGTGGCTTGTGTTCAGTGCCAGCTTTGGGGATAAAAACCTTGTGTGCATCAGTTTTCCTCTATTGTTCACTGGGTCGTGGACACAACTAGGTTCGTTATGGGCGCTGTATAACCAATGCAGTTGATGCGCCCAAAAACCAAAATAACTAACTAACTGGACACAACTAGGCGTCAATGCCTTGTCCATATCATGTCTGCATGTGTGGTCTTGCCATGTGAAGCATGCTCTCAATGCATGCATTATCCTTTTTAATCAAGTGAATGCAGTGCTCTTTATTCTGGCTTAATAATCTGTTATTTCGGCTCGTTGTCTTGTGCCTGGGGTATAGTGAGTTGTGCAGTGTCGTCCGCCATGTTTCTACTGTTCTCTGATATACCGTCTTCCCAGCTGTTGGTCATCAATGCCCTGCATCCACTAAGCCACCTCACGTCCGTCATGTGTTTCGCTTTGACCGCCACGTACCGCTATACCCATTCCCATTTTCTTCACTGCCTGATGAAGTGTGATTGCCGTTTCAGCTTCTGTCGGCCAGCCCGGAGTCGAACGCGCTCTGTCTCGTGTACCGCGACAGGGAGACGGTGCGCTTTGTGAAGCACATCAATGCGCAGGCGCGAGACCGACAGCCGTTCCATGACATCGCCTGCACCTACTACGAATGACTGGGCAGGCCGCTCACCGGTCGTGGGTGACCGACCTGCGGCCTCCTGCCGCAGGTGTCCCGCCGCAGGCGGTCGGTGGTCAGTGACCGATCTCCGACCACCTGCCGCAGGTGTCCCGCCGCAGGTGGTCGGTTGTGGGTGACCGATCTCCGACCATCTGCGGCAGGTGTTTTGTTGTCGGTGACCGATCTCCGACCACCTGCCGCAGGTGGTCGGTTGTGAGTGACCGATCTCCGGCCACCTGCCGCAGGTGTTTTGTTGTGGGTGACCGACCTGCGGGCACCTGCGGCAGATGGCCGGTTGTGGGTGACCGGCCGGTAGGTGATCTGGTGACCTGCAATGTGCGCTGTGATCGGTTTGTTTTTACGTGAATTTGAATACATATTCAAGTGTTAAGATGCGCACCGTTTGCAAGAAGTGGAAGGCCATCAATATCGTGCTCTCATAGCATTTCTGCAAGTGGTATCCAGCGATCTGCAATATGGCGCCGATAGGCCGGTTATTGAATTAATGTCTGCTCTAGTTGACTGTTATAGTGCTCAGGTGATCAATTTCACAGTTTAAAAAATCGATTCATTCTTATTTAGTCAGTTTTGTCTTGGACGGGCTGGTCTGTGTGAAAACCATCACGATATGTTAAATTCACACCGTTCAAGTTGTTGACCTTGCAGCTGTCGATGCTGTCCTTTTCTTGTGAGTAGCTGCCTGAGAATTTGTGCGGTGTACACATGCTTACATATAATGTAAACAGCAGAGCCTTTCCAGTTTTCCTTCACCCCTGGGGAAGAGCATTGGACGTGCGCGTGTTCCCATGTTCTGCGAAGGATTGCATTTGTTCAAATCTTTCAGAACCTTGCCTAGTGTCGGACACGCGTCCGACGGCACCTCCATGGGTGTGTCGTCGGAGCACCACAAGTTCTCACAATAGCCGTTCTCGTCCGTTAGTTTTGGTTGGTTTGCGAGACAATGGTGTGGTATCGGGGGATTGCTCAGGCTTCCCCAAGAACCTTGACTGGTGGCCTCTGGAGAATACTCGAGAACCTTACTGAGGTTTGCAAGCCATTGAGGGCTCTCACAAGAGCACCACATTTTTTTAATGGGGTATGCATACGGTTTTGGATGCTATTGGAGGGTGTCAAGAGCACCACGCGCTTCGGTCGAGAAACCCCTGAGCAGTCTTGGATACCGTCATAGTGTATCACGAAAGCAGCACATTGTTTTTTTTTTAAAGAAATCTACTCAACTGATTGATTCTCAATTTGATGCAGCAGACATCACAAATATATGCGATCACAAGGCAATGGCGTACTGACGGCACTCAGCCATCAAACTCCGTAGGTTGTGCGGCGTTTTCTATTAGAGCCGACTGCAGACGGCCGTGATGCGAGAATTGACGCGAGAATGGACCCACCCAAGCAGTGGATCAATGAGCCTGCGCTGGTCATGGCTGGCTATCACCTGTCCCAGTTATCACCTGGCTATCACCTGTCCCAATGGACCCACCCAAGCAGTGGATCAATGAGCCTGCGCTGGTCATGGCTGGCTATCACCTGTCCCAGTTATCACCTGGCTATCACCTGTCCCAATGGACCCACCCAAGCAGTGGATTAATGAGCCTGCGCTGGTCATGGCTGGCTATCGCCTGTCCCAGTTATCACCTGGCTATCACCTGTCCCAATGGACCCACCCAAGCAGTGGATCAATGAGCCTGCGCTGGTCATGGCTGGCTATCACCTGTCCCAGTTATCACCTGGCTATCACCTGTCCCAATGGACCCCCAAGCAGTGGATCAATGAGCCTGCGCTGGTCAGCTGGCTATCACCTGTCCCAGTTATCACCTGGCTATCACCTGTCCCAATGGACCCACCCAAGCAGTGGATCAATGAGCCTGCGCTGGTCATGGCTGGCTATCGCCTGTCCCAGTTATCACCTGGCTATCACCTGTCCCAATGGACCCACCCAAGCAGTGGATCAATGAGCCTGCGCTGGTCATGGCTGGCTATCACCTGTCCCAGTTATCACCTGGCTATCACCTGTCCCAATGGACCCACCCAAGCAGTGGATCAATGAGCCTGCGCTGGTCATGGCTGGCTATCACCTGTCCCAGTTATCACCTGGCTATCACCTGTCCCAATGGACCCACCCAAGCAGTGGATCAATGAGCCTGCGCTGGTCATGGCTGGCTATCGCCTGTCCCAGTTATCACCTGGCTATCACCTGTCCCAATGGACCCACCCAAGCAGTGGATCAATGAGCCTGCGCTGGTCATGGCTGGCTATCACCTGTCCCAGTTATCACCTGGCTATCACCTGTCCCAATGGACCCACCCAAGCAGTGGATCAATGAGCCTGCGCTGGTCATGGCTGGCTATCGCCTGTCCCAGTTATCACCTGGCTATCACCTGTCCCAATGGACCCACCCAAGCAGTGGATCAATGAGCCTGCGCTGGTCATGGCTGGCTATCACCTGTCCCAGTTATCACCTGGCTATCACCTGTCCCAATGGACCCACCCAAGCAGTGGATCAATGAGCCTGCGCTGGTCATGGCTGGCTATCGCCTGTCCCAGTTATCACCTGGCTATCACCTGTCCCAATGGACCCACCCAAGCAGTGGATCAATGAGCCTGCGCTGGTCATGGCTGGCTATCACCTGTCCCAGTTATCACCTGGCTATCACCTGTCCCAATGGACCCACCCAAGCAGTGGATCAATGAGCCTGCGCTGGTCATGGCTGGCTATCACCTGTCCCAGTTATCACCTGGCTATCACCTGTCCCAATGGACCCACCCAAGCAGTGGATCAATGAGCCTGCGCTGGTCATGGCTGGCTATCACCTGTCCCAGTTATCACCTGGCTATCACCTGTCCCAATGGACCCACCCAAGCAGTGGATCAATGAGCCTGCGCTGGTCATGGCTGGCTATCGCCTGTCCCAGTTATCACCTGGCTATCACCTGTCCCAATGGACCCACCCAAGCAGTGGATCAATGAGCCTGCGCTGGTCATGGCTGGCTATCGCCTGTCCCAGTTATCACCTGGCTATCACCTGTCCCAGTTACACGACCAACCAATTTCTGAAGAGTAACTAACCGAACTAATGAAAGTATCCGTATTCGGCGGCATGTAACCACGAGCAACCAGCGACTGGAATATCGCAATGCGTCACACAAGTCCGCGCCGACAGGGAGCTGAAGGCTATGACGGATGTAATCTCATGTAGTTCTCTCAAAGCAGCAGGATGCTCGAAAGAATATCTTGGCGACGCGCGCTGGTTACACAAATGTCTGGCATTTTGCTACCGCAAAATGACCTTTAAAACGTTCTCTTACCGTCTGATTACAATGTGCGAACGTCACGTAAGTCATTGTACGACTTCATTCAATTCATACTTAATGTTTACCAACTTCTGAAATTATAGTCGGGGGAGTCATTTTATGTCTCCTGAGAGAACCACTGACCTCAATCATTGATTTGGCCCCCTCCTTCGAACGTGGACTCATGTGTGAGACATTTGACCTATGCTTAAATACCGTTCGGCCTATGCTTAAATGACGGGATGACACAGGCCCGGACGTGGCCAAGTTGTCGACCGTCGATGGCGCTGCCTGGAATGTCGTGGTAAGTCAGCCACCTGCATGCATGGCTGGAGGTCCCGGGTGGGTCGAGGGGTCCGGATTCTTCCCCCTCCCTTATTTGGTACCCTACTAATGTTAACTTGTCATTTTCCCTATTCAATCGGAAAATACGTCCTGAAAATAAAGACACCGCTTGGCATTGTTGACCCTCTTCGCTTGGTGAGAGATATCTAACCTTGCTTGCATGCAAATAGCAGGGGCGGATACGAAGGAGGGCACTGGGGGCATGTGCCACCCCCCCCCCATGAGAAGGTGGCGTCCCTCTGGTCGTGAAAAGGCGCTCCCTGGCCCTGGGAAAGCTTGGGCGCACCCACCTACCTCCCCCCACCATCGAATTTTAGGTCAGAGACGCTCCTCGGGAAGCAAAGTGGCGCCCCTCCGGACATGTGCCCCCCATGACAGTTGCTGAATCCGCCCCTGGTAAATAGTGCATGCTTTACCGCATGCGTAACAAATAACATCGGTATTAAGCATACAACAGTGCACGACGTTCCTGGTCTTCAGTTCATTTTCCAGCAGCACGGCGCCCGCCCTGCTCCGGTCTCCATATGACCTCGAAGACCCGGGCGGGTCACTGCCGAGTCCTTGCGGCGGGAGTCCGGCCGCTCCATTGGACGGCGCAAAACTGTCGGCCGACTTTCCCGTCGGCGGCCCCTGTTGCACCTTGGCACGAGCGGATCGGATGGTTGCCTGCATCCGGGAGCGCGTCTAAAGCCGACTGCGGCATATTTTGCGAACGGGCCACTTTTCCCCCGGCGCTATATGGCGTGTTTTCCGCCACGCCACGGACGCTCATCCGTGTCATCACTGGGCGGCGGCCATTTTGTCGTGACGTGCAGTGACGCCTGTCACCGCTTGCTCGCTGTATCTGCCCGCCAGGTCCGGAGCCAGACTTGGTCGAGAGCGTGCGCGTGATGTGCCGGTGGACTGTGTCGTCCTGCTGTTGATAACGTGCAGACACTTACGGTACCTCTGGCACCGCTCATCAGCGCCACACCCATAACGTCGCCGCGGTGGGGGGACGCGTCACCAGGGGCGCAACTAGGATAATGTGACAGGGGGCTAATATATTTTCAGGGGCCTAACCTACACCAAAACATGAGAAGTGTCCTGATTTCGAGTGGTAGTCTTGGCGGCCGTAGGCCGGTGAACGCTGACCGGTGCGGAGTTCGGAGCGAAGCCTCCCTTCCATCAACCCATGGTTTCTACGCCACACTCATCCAAAGGTACATCAATTCATCATGCATGTCGCGAGAGCACATGCCTTTCACGGCAGATCGTTTTCAGAATTGCATCGCCATCGAAAACCAAACGAACGGATTTGCAACCGATGATAAGAGCAGGTAATAATCTTGCCCGGCGGAGCTATAGGTCCAGTGGCCTCCCTCTCCGCCTGACGTGTAGGCTGCTCCCCGCCGGGTGTTCGATGAGGCATGACGTGGTCGTCAGCGGCGCCCAGGCAGAGACGGCAGGCGAGTACTGCGGCACCCGCCCGGTCCCCACCCAGCCAGCGCGGCGTCTTCCGGCCGAGTGAATCCTGTCGGGGATGAGGCCACGACGTCATCGTCTGAACCGCGGCGATCACGGATGCCTGCGGTTTAGCGTACGCCGGCCCCCTCCTCAAGTTGTTTTTAATGTGATGATTTGTATCGCATGCTATCGGCCCCTGATTCTAGGTTTCCATTGGTGGTTCAATCGGGCGACTCCTGTGGGGGACGAGAACATGAGCGCAGGAACCAGGAAATGGTTGGTATGGGAGAAAGGGCTGAAGGGGCTATTTTTCCCAGTTAATGCAAAATTAATGTTAATTCCCAGATCATTAGACCAATGTTGGAAGTAATAATTAAGAAGAAAAAAGATTGATATGGATTATGTGGTACCCATGTTAGCAATGAGACATGAAAACTTGCACACTTGCCCTATTGGTTCCTCACTCATGGATGAAATTAATTTTCGCTCGATCTCTCCATGCTTCGCCATAGATGTAATATTAACTTGGATGACAAGTGTGGGGCAAACATCTCCCACATCCCGGACGGCGGAGCCGGCCATGCAGGTTTCTACTACTAGGAGGGCAACCGTGGGTTGATGCAGGAGGGATCTAAATTTCGCTTACCGATACCAATGACAACCCCCACCCCCCAAAGAAAAAGAGTCATATGGCACACTTCCCATGAGCACAAAACGAAATCTGTGCTGTGTCAGAGCTCAGAATGATCTTAAGCCACACGGGTCACCATCGTATACTCCACGGACAGCCGGAGATCAATCTGTTTGGCAGGCGCGCACCATGGATTGGGATGGGAACAGCTTCTGTAATTCCACCATATCGGCGCGGGAAATCAATTCGATTCAGCCAGAACTGGCTGCAATCACGTGAAATTTGTCGCATATGCCGACTGATGTGAGCGCATACCAAACTTCTATCAGGTATACCGAATTATCGAATTAGCGTACCTGTGCCACGCGGTACGTGTCACGGCCCTTTTGTGTCACAGCCTTCTCGCTCAGTGTGTGCCGCATACAACCGCTCAGCACGCTGCTCATCGTTGGACTGACGCCGGCCGCCCGACTCCAGGACGCGCTAGTTACGTGTCATGACGACATGAGCAAGTGACCGGCGGCTGGCCGGCGGGCCCCGAGTCGGAGTCGGTTGGCCAGACACGCAAGTTCCGCAATGAAACCTGCTCTTTGAACAAAGACATTCGGGCACTTTATGAAAATATTGTGGTGAAAGCTCCTAAGAATCGAGCTCGAAAGACCTGTTTGAATTCTGAGTGAAGGAGTTATGACATAAGACGCTTCAACAGATAGATATTAAAGTTTCAAAAGACCAGCAGTGAGTCAGCGCCTCACATGCTGTTGGGGGCTGACTATAGGTTGGGGGCTGACTATAGGTATACGACTGTAGGTGCGCCTTCTCCCGTGGGTGGAAAACGGAGCATTGGAGACGTTACAGCTGCAGCACGACAGACGTCACCGCTGGGCTTCCTGAGGTCTGGATCCCGCCTGGAACCTGGAGTTTTCTTCACCACCGCCTTAGCCATCTAAGTTGAAAATTGTACCTGCGCCCCGAGGTTGAACCTCGCCTGGAAGCTGAAAGTGGTGGCACCCTTGAACACTGTTCTTACAGCTGCAACACTAACTTCCTCTAATTTGTTTTAACTTTGCAACACCAATGTTTTGGCAGCTTTATTCACCATATTATATGCATGCTTTCTTCGCGATATGTGCTTTTCGTACGACATGACATCACCTGACCTCTCAATCCCAGTTGATTTTCTGACTCGAAATCCCAAGCAATGGGAGCTTTTCATTATTTTCGTCCAGCTATGCTGTTGCAAAACAAAGCACAAAAACGCATGATCCCCAAACTTCTTCCCCAGAGTCGCTAATTGTGTGCGCAACTCAGTGGTGTGATGCATGCCCACATGTTATATCGTTTTTCGCGTCGTTCTCCTCGTCATCATTCACACAAGTCTTCAATGTGAGACTCTTCCTACTGGAAGGAAAGTTTTTCATTAATTGCACATACGTCTTCGATTTAGAACGCTCCTTGCTGGAAAGAAAACTTGCATTGTGGTCGAAGATTATTAGAGGGACCGTCCTCGCTGTTCCAAATCTAAGAGAGGACTGCCCCCCCCCCCCTCCCCCGCTGCCCCGTCTCCACCGGTGGCGCGTCCAGTCGTCCTTGAAATGTGGTGTTATCCGTGGTTTATCAGGATGTGGGCATATCTGAAATCAATCTAATCTATTTCTTCCATATTCGACTTCACCATCAAAACTGAATCTTCATATCTGCGTACCAGATCTATGCGAGTTTCACGTCGAAAGGCTTGGCGGCTGGCCAATGTCCATGTTTGTATTTGAACAGTGTATGTGATACTGTTTTTTGTTTGCTCCGGGCACGCTATCTAGATCCAGATCGCGGCACGACGCACCGCCAGGATGTTGCCTACATGGAACGTGTTCTGTGGGGTCTGATCGGCACTCGCTGTGCGGCACGTTCAAGCCATGCCAGCCGAGGCCGAACTGCTCTTCATTCGCGTACTTTATTGCAAATTGTGCCCCTGCTGCAGATGGCAGTGCGTGAACTAGCCCCTCTCCCACACCAGAGCTGGATATTTTTTATGAAGCCAGGGGCCCAAGTCCTTGTTTTGAAGACATATTTTCAGATTGAATAGGGAAAATGACAAATGTACATTAGCAGGGTAGCAGACCAGGAGGGTCCAGACCCTCCCATCCACCTGGGATCTCTAGCCATGTCCCACACCCAAGCCCGCTTGCAGTGCTCGGTAAATCAGACAAGTACCCAATTTCGCCCTTCGTGCCATCCAGAGCCGTGCAAGGTGCATGCAGAGGCAGGGGCGGATCCAGGCATTGTCATGGGGGATACTTGTCTGGAGAGGCGGCATTCCTCAGAGGGGCGCCACTGCGAAAATACCTGGAGGGACGCATCTGCTGAGAAAAAAAAATAGAGGGAGTGCACTCCGGCACACTGAAAGGAAACATCTTCCTCTCAGAGGGGCACCTCTGCCTGGAAAAAAAATCGAGAGGGTGCACTTGAGCCTTTCCGGAGGAGCATCACCTGCCATATGGGGAGGGGTGCATGCTCCAGTGCCTTCCCTTGTATCCGCCCCGTACATGAAAGCGATATATATATATACATATAGATCTTTTTTTTCATATGCAAACGTGCCCCTTTCACAAGATACACACGGTATATTCTGGCTTTTACCAATACTGGCTGCAGCCAGTATTCGTAAAAGCAGTCACACAAAAAGTGCATCCCAACAGATAACACTCGTGGTTCCATTGAAATCCGATGGACTATGGGCTGACGGACCGGCCGTCAGACGTCGGACCATCAGACTGTCAGACCGAGGTCTGCTGGTAAGGGAGATAATTAGTTTTAGTGAAATGAATGTCATTCACCTCGAGATGATTTGAGCAAGATGAATTTGTCTCTTAAAACTGCTCTGAAATGTGGCAAAACTGGATTCGTTAAATATGTGCAGTGGCGCACCGGAGGGGGGCCCAGGGGCCCGGCCCCCCCCCCATGAGACCAAAGTGCCCTTTTGGCCAAAAGTGCCCTTTTGACCGAAAAGTGCCCTATTGGCCGGAATGTCCCAAATTTAGCCCAAAAATCACCTGCCTTATCATAAAGCAGGTGATTTTCGGGCTAAATTTGGGACATTCCGGCCAAAAAATCATTAAACCTTCCAGTGTGGCCCGGGCCGCAAAGTGCCCTTTTGGAGCCGGTCAAGTGCCCTTTTGAAGCCGGCCAAGTGCCCTTTTCGGTCCGGGTCACCCCCCCCCCATGGAAAAATCCTGGGTGCGCGCCTGAATATGTGTCTGATATTTAGCGCCTGAAGTGTGTCTGTAGCTATTTGGAAAAATTCCAAACATGGGTAATGTTGTACGATTCATGCTAACACAGTATGAAACATTGGCATTGCCGCAGGCGTTCATGATAGATGATAGACCCTACTAGAAATTAGAATTTAGAAATTCGTTACAACTGCAAACGTCGTTAACCAGTGGGTGAGCTCATAACGGAATATGCAGCAATCATCACTGAAGATGAGTCTCAATGCCAAAGATTACTGCGGGTTGTTGAAGAGCATCGCTGTACTCAACCAGACTTTCGCAAAGTGACCTTGTATCGGAAACGGCAGAGCACTGCCCAGTTATAAGTACTTGGCGTGTTGACTGCTCGTAATAAACCGACCAGCACCGTCTTTTTCGCTCATCGAAAGGAAGGGTACTGAGCAATATTTTCATCACAAATCGAACAAATGCACTGAAATGAAGCTCTAATTTCGATCAGAGGCCAGGTCAACCCAAGCAACACGGATTCGTGACGACACCGATAATTTCTGCATGACGAGTCAATGGCGATTTTAACTCTGGCGGGGGGGGGGATTTCAACCCAATTTCAAGGACTGCAAGCTACCCGTAGCAGGCATTCATTATGGAAATGATACCAATGTAAATCATGATACTATGAACGGAATTCCGTCGTGCATATGTGGCAAAATGCCGAAGCGGTGTGTGTGGCCGTATAATCATCATATAACCTAACCCGCCCTTAGAAGGGGAGGAGGCGACGTCGGAGCCACGAGGTCGGATGTCTACGTCTCAGAGGTTGTTCGCGGAAGACTCACCCCGCCGGAACTCCGGCAAGCTCTGTTTTGGTAGTAATTATGCCTAATGTGCTGACCATAATACACATTCCGCCCAGTGAGGAACAAATGTATAAGAAGTGCTCCGATGATTAACGCCTATTGTTCCATGTAGGAGCCTTACCTCTGAAAGGGTTATTTGTGTATTGTTTGCTTATTGGGTAGTTCAGGACACACTCTCAGGACTCTCTCTCAGCACGAGGATGGCTAATTGCGCCACTCGCACTGTTTCGCTTGTGGGCCGCGGGTGGGAAGTGTTCCGAACGATGCGAGTGTCGAACCCGAGATCTTCGTATCCAGAGTTCAACACTCTAACCACTCGGCCACCCCGCCTTACGGAAAGCATTAAGTGGTGATAAGGTTCGAACATATTTTATGAATGAATTTTGCACCTAGCTGAGCCCAAAGATCGGTACGCTTGCTCACTGGGCATATCGCCACCCCAACGATGTTGGCTGGAGTCCTGATGAGGTGCGACTAAGAATAGCTCTTCGGAGACGCGTGGGTTCGAACTCGCGACCGCGACATCGCTGCCGCCCGCGGGCGCGTCCAGTCAGTCCACCGCTCCGCTGCGCACACTGCTACGTCATCCCTCGCAGACAACGCCCATGGGCTGAGTGCTGAATGTCGCAGCTTATCGCTGGATCTGTGCAAGCACCGCCGGTGCGTGTGATGACTGGCCACGAAGCTGCTCCGAGTCCGCTGCACGGTGAGGGCGGTCGTCGCGTGACTTTACCTCGGCCGTTCTTGGTGTGCCGCTGCAGGCGACGCTGACAGCGCGTCATGCAAACCGATCCGACGAGCCGGGCACACACAGTCAAATACAAACCGGTTTGACAAACTGGGCACACACAGTCGCACACACACACAAGCTGGTCTGACAAACGGGCACGCAGTCACACACAGCCGCACACAGTCACACTATCACACCCAGTCACACACAGCCGCACACAGTCACACTATCACACCCAGTCACACACAGCCGCACACAGTTACACTATCACACCCAGTCACACACAGCCGCACACAGTCACACTATCACACCCAGTCACACACAGCCGCACACAGTCACACTATCACACCCAGTCACACACAGTCACACACAGCCGCACACAGTCACACTAACACACCCAGTCACACACAGTCGCACACAGTCACACTATCACACCCAGTCACACACAGCCGCACACAGTCACACTATCACACCCAGTCACACACAGCCGCACACAGTCACACTATCACACCCAGTCACACACAGTCACACACAGCCGCACACAGTCACACTATCACACCCAGTCACACACAGCCGCACACAGTCACACTATCACACCCAGTCACACACAGCCGCACACAGTCACACTATCACACCCAGTCACACACAGTCACACACAGCCGCACACAGTCACACTATCACACCCAGTCACACACAGTCACACACAGCCGCACACAGTCACATTATCACACCCAGTCACCACACAGTCACACTATCACACCCAGTCACACACAGCCGCACACAGTCACACTATCACACCCAGTCACACACAGCCGCACACAGTCACACTATCACACCCAGTCACACACAGTCACACACAGTCACACTATCACACCCAGTCACACACAGTCACACTATCACCCACACACAGTCACACTATCACACCCAGTCACACACAGCCGCACACAGTCACACTATCACACCCAGTCACACACAGTCACACACAGTCACACTATCACACCCAGTCACACACAGTCACACACAGTCACACTATCACACCCAGTCACACACAGTCACACACAGTCACACCATCACCCAGTCACACCCAGTCACACACAGTCACACACAGTCACACTATCACACCCAGTCACACACAGTCACACACAGTCACACTATCACACCCAGTCACACACAGTCACACTATCACCCCAGTCACACACAGTCACACTATCACACCCAGTCACACACAGTCACACACAGTCACACTATCACACCCAGTCACACACACACACACAGTCACACCAGTCACACCCAGTCACACCAGTCACACACAGTCACACTATCACACCCAGTCACACACAGTCAGCACACAGTCACACTATCACACCCAGTCACACACAGTCACACACAGTCACACTATCACACCCAGTCACACACAGTCACACACAGTCACACTATCACACCCAGTCACACACAGTCACACACAGTCACACTATCACACCCAGTCACACACAGTCACACACAGTCACACTATCACACCCAGTCACACCCAGTCACACACAGTCACACTATCACACCCAGTCACACACAGCCGCACACAGTTACACTATCACACCCAGTCACACACAGTCACACTATCACACCCAGTCACACACAGTCACACTATCACACCCAGTCACACAGCCGCACACAGTCACACTATCACACCCAGTCACACACAGTCACACACAGTCACACTATCACACCCAGTCACACACAGTCACACACAGTCACACTATCACACCCAGTCACACACAGTCACACACAGTCACACTATCACACCCAGTCACACACAGTCACACTATCACACCCAGTCACACACAGCCGCACACAGTCACACTATCACACCCAGTCACACACAGCCGCACACAGTCACACTATCACACACAGCCGCACACAGTCACACTATCACACCCAGTCACACACAGCCGCACACAGTCACACTATCACACCCAGTCACACACAGCCGCACACAGTCACACTATCACACCCAGTCACACACAGTCACACTATCACACCCAGTCACACCCAGTCACACACAGTCACACACAGTCACACTATCACACCCAGTCACACCCAGTCACACACAGTCACACTATCATACCCAGTCACACACAGTCACACACAGTCACACTATCACACCCAGCCACACTCAGCCGCACACAGTCACACTATCACACCCAGTCACACACAGTCACACTATCACACCCAGTCACACACAGCCGCACACAGTCACACTATCACACCCAGTCACACACAGCCGCACACAGTCACACTATCACACCCAGTCACACACAGCCGCACACAGTCACACTATCACACCCAGTCACACACAGTCACACACAGTCACACTATCACACCCAGTCACACACAGTCACACTATCACACCCAGTCACACACAGTCACACTATCACACCCAGTCACACACAGTCACACTATCACACCCAGTCACACACAGCCGCACACAGTCACACTATCACACCCAGTCACACACAGTCACACACAGTCACACTATCACACCCAGTCACACACAGCCGCACACAGTCACACTATCACACCCAGTCACACACAGTCACACACAGTCACACTATCACACCCAGTCACACACAGTCACACTATCACACCCAGTCACACACAGTCACACTATCACACCCAGTCACACACAGCCGCACACAGTCACACTATCACACCCAGTCACACACAGTCACACACAGTCACACTATCACACCCAGTCACACACAGTCACACTATCACACCCAGTCACACACAGCCGCACACAGTCACACTATCACACCCAGTCACACACAGTCACACACAGTCACACTATCACACCCAGTCACACACAGTCACACTATCACACACAGTCACACTATCACACCCAGTCACACACAGTCGCACACAGTCACACTATCACACCCAGTCACACACAGTCGGACACAGTCACACTATCACACCCAGTCACACACAGTCGCACACAGTCACACTATCACACCCAGTCATACACAGTCGCACACAGTCACACTATCACACCCAGTCACACACAGTCACACACAGTCACACTATCACACCCAGCCACACACAGTCACACTATCACACCCAGTCACACACAGTCGCACACAGTCACACTATCACACCCAGTCATACACAGTCACACACAGTCACACTATCACACCCAGTCACACACAGTCGCACACAGTCCCACTATCACACCCAGTCACACACAGCCGCACACAGTCACACTATCACACCCAGTCACACACAGTCGCACAGGCCAGAGACACTTGTACGGCTTGGGCCCCATCCGTCGGCCAAAGTGCCCTTTGTGACAGCTCGAGGTTCTCTTCGGCAACTTGGGCCACTCTTCATCGTCTCAGGGGCCCTCTTTGACGACCCAGGGCCTCTTCCAGCAAGCCGCAGGCCTCTTTTCAAACGCTTGGACCCTCTCCATCAAGTCAGGGGCCTTTGCTTCGGCTTGAACTCCGTCGTCAGCTCATGGGGGCCCTTCATATTCTCCGTCAGCCCGGGCCCTTCCAACCATCCGTGCCCCCCCCTCTACGTCGATCTACAAGCCATTCATGTTAGCCATCACAAGCCATCATGTGCCGGTCGGCGGGTGACGGGGTGGTGATCCACCCGGCAGCGGTGCCTGTCAAACGTCACGCACCAGGTACGGCCCGGCGTCGGTCGTGCTGTTGGTCGGGTCCTGGCGCCGGCCGGCAGGTGACGGGGTGGTGATCCACCCGGCAGCGGTGCCTGTCGAACGTCACGCACCAGGTACGGCCCGGCGTCGGTCGTGCTGTTGGTCGGGTCCTGGCGCCGGCCGGCAGGTGACGGGGTGGTGATCCACCCGGCAGCGGTGCCTGTCGAACGTCACGCACCAGGTACGGCCCGGCGTCGGTGGGCGGCTGGGGCTGCAGGTCGGCCTGGTCCAGCATTTGCGGCAACTTGGTCAGCTAGCTCCTGGCGACTGGCTGGCGGCGTCTCGTCGTCGGACCCATCAAGCGCGCGCCGGTGACGTGCCGATGCAACACGTCCTTGTGGCTTTCATTGAATAAGCACGTCAGCAATATCAGCACGTCCGTGGCTATCATTGAATAAGCACGTCAGCAATATCAGCACGTCCGTGGCTATCATTGAATAAGCACGCTAGCCATTCATGGAATAAGCACGTCAGCAATATCAGCACGTCCGTGGCTATCATTGAATAAGCACGTCAGCAATATCAGCACGTCCGTGGCTATCATTGAATAAGCACGTCAGCAATATCAGCACGTCCGTGGCCATCGTCGTCCGCGTTCTTTGCCGTCGCTCTCCGCTCCGCTTAAGTCCGACACGTCATCGACCAGAGTGGCTGCCTCAGGAGGCTTAAGCGCCCGGACACATCGGAACATGGTGTCAGTCTCGTGTCAAATGTGGTGTGCTGAATGGCTCAGGGGTATTCTCTTTCCACAGGGTCTGCTGCTCTTCTAGATGTCATCTCAGATAGCTGATGTCTGTTGGGTTCGCTTTTTATCTTCAACGCGCAATTTGTCCTGGCGACATCAATCGCGACGCTATCTTGCCCGAGGAGGGGGTAGCGTCGCGTCCGCTATCTCGCACGAGGAAGGGGTAGCGTCGAGTCCGCTATCTCGCACGAGGAAGGGGTAGCGTCGCGTCCGCTATCTCGCACGAGGAAGGGGTAGCGTCGAGTCCGCTATCTCGCACGAGGAGGGGGTAGCGTCGCGTCCGCTATCTCGCACGAGGAAGGGGTAGCGTCGAGTCCGCTATCTCGCCCGAGGGGGATATTTGTTATTCGTTATTCGTCATGTAGTATCAGTGATGTGTGATGTGCTGTGCGATGCGACAATCTAGGGTTACTACTAGATTGCTGACATACCCAGGCATGGTGCATGTGTCTCCAGTTATATAATAATTGTTAGCTTTTTCACTTTCTTTAAGAAATTGCAATCCAACACACTAATATGAAAGCAGCACTTATGGCATTATTTCTGAAGATACTTCAAAAACGTAGTGAGAATTACAGAGATATGGGCGCAATATGAAGAACGATATGGTGGATACGCCAATACATCCCAACAACTAAATGGGACTTCGCGAGATGTTTTGGAGGCGGCAGAAAAGGTGGTTTCCTTATGGGTGTGCTAAGAATGCACAATGACGGCGGCCTTAGGGCTTCACCCAGATGTTCTAAGGGCGCCCTTAGAGCTTCCCTGGGTCACCAGTAGGACGTGTATGCAAAGCCCTTAGAGCTCATCTGCGGTGCACAGGAGACGTGGCAGGCGTCCTCGGGTGTCCTGATGATGCTCCAAGTCGGTCTATGGGCGCCCTTACAACTCATCTGGGGTGCATCTGGGGAGACGTGGCAGGCGTCCTCGGGTGTCCTGATGACGCTCCAAGTCGGTCTATGGGCGCCCTTACAACTCATCTGGGGTGCATCTGGGGAGACGTGGCAGGCGTCCTCGGGTGTCCTGATGACGCTCCAAGTCGGTCTATGGGCGCCCTTACAACTCATCTGGGGTGCACAGGAGACGTGGCAGGCGTCCTCGGGGGTCCTGATGATGCTCCAAGTCGGTCTATGGGCGCCCTTAGAGCTCATCTGGGGTGCACAGGAGACGTGACAGTCGTCCTCGGGGTTCCTGATGATGCTCCAAGTCGGCCTATGGGTGACCCTTAAGTTTTCGGTGCGGCGCCCTTCTTCGAGACGCTCCAATCCAACAAAAGAATGGCTAGCAAAATTCCGAATAGTCGGTTCCCTTACTCATTACTTCTCACCGGAGCACAATTTGGTGACCAGACGGGCATCTAATAGGGCTCAGGGAATTGGTTTTGTTCAATGCCTGTGTTGTGCTCATCATGGCTCCGCCATCATTGGGGTTGGGAGGTGTACATCCTCCTCAAACATTTTGAAACTGTGCGTTGCGCCCAAAGGGGTTGAATGGAAAATATCGACTTAAGAATCTTCTCACACCCTTCCCCCTATTAAAAATCTGTCGCGATACCCATGCGGATAAAGATACCTGCGTGAGCTCTGTCTTTAGGGTGCCCTTAGAACTTAGCACTCCTTTTGTCACTCAATGTTTTGGGACCACGTGCATTAGCTATGTATTAAATATACTGAGTCTTTGTGAAGCATGTGGACCATTTTGGGGAATCCTTAGACCGTCTTTGCTGTATCTTTTGAACACCTGATGTCATATAAGGCATCTTGTGGGAACTGACGTTCTAAGGGCGCACATAGACGTCGCAAAGACCCCCAAGGAACGTCCATGGGATGCCCTTGGAGCACCTATAGAGTGTCTACGAGACATTTCGACACCTCAAAGACGTTCTAACTGCGCAACACACACACATCGGAAAAGCGCACCAAGAAAGCTCTAAGGGCCTCTAAGGACATCTGTGGGGTGCCCTTAGGACGTCTGTGTAGTGTTCTTCAATCGCTTTTGAGCTGTCACAAAGACGTCTTTGAGACGCCCTGAGAGCGTCTGCATAGTGCCCTTGGATCATCTTTAGACCGTCCTTGGATACATATAAAGGTGTGCATGAGACCTTCATATCACTTTTGTTGGTATGTTTATTTCACCTTTGTTGGTAATACTTCACCCATGGAGCTGACATTGGAACATAATCAAACATTAGAACAACATTTGTGAGGAATGATAGATGGCAGTGTCAGAGCCGCAGCTAGCTTAGGTGCACAAAGCACGCAGGTGAACAAAGATGTTGGTTGGCTACGGAAATGGGCTAGAGGGTGGGGTTTCCTAAGTACTGATTATCAGCTGAGACATTTTTGTCACAGTCCGCCTGCTCTCTGATTCTAAGCTTGGGCTTCTTCTGGCAGATCTCTTTTTTCGTACTTTTGTTGATCTTCAACCAGAAGTGCACCCAGGTGTAGCCAAGAGGACGATGGCCTCTCAAGCAATGCTTGGCGTCTTAACGGAAGTAAAACGTTTTATTTCGCTGGCTACCGGCATTTCAGAAAGGAAATCGTGCGGCATCGACGACCAACTGTTGTTAAGTACTTGTTTTGCTCCAATTTTTCTTGACGGTACAGAATTGTGAAAATATTTTCAAACTACCCTTTTTTTCGTCGATACCCTGATTCACATAATAACTCGTCCCCCTCCCCCCCATGTGTGCGTCCCTCTTTGCAAAAGTCAGCGTTCGGTCAAAATCAGCAACGCCGCCACACAGAAAAGTTGGGTGTATCGCACCAGAGCACTCACGACTTCGTACATGCAGCTCGTGAAGTTTCAGGAATAAATAATGCATGTATTCCTGGTGGACGCGCCCTCGGTCAAGACAGCAACGCTGCAGTTTGCAAGGTTCAAGAATCAACAGCCAATGGAGATGTTGGCTCCAGCCTGGGCTCCGCCCAGCGCGGATCCGGTCTGGCTGAGATTTCCGAGATTACTGGGCCAGCTCTCGAGTGACATACTGGGGCGACGCCATGCTAACTGACAAATAAAGGTGCACTCAGAGCATGTCAGCCGGCTTGTGGCTGGCGTACCTGAGAGATGCTATGTCACTGAAATCCATAAATAACTGGGCAGACAACTTGACTTTTAAAAAGATCCCATCGAATGCGCTGCATGTGGGCGTTGAGCGCTCATTTGTGAATGTGAAGCGGTGGTGCTGTGACGTTCTACGTAGTGAACATGATTATGCAACGGGAAGAGCCTCAGAGCCCGGGTTCAGAGGCCCTCTGCACCGGATAAGAGAGCCACAGTTTATGGGAAGTATACTGGCGGAGAACGCCCATGAGTTTGGTGAAGGAACTCTAAGCCATGGCCATGGCAAAGACTCCGAGGGCCGAACGAACAGGTTTTCTGGGCCGATGACACCAAAACCACAATTGTAATACTTAACAAGGTGATTCACTTTTTCTATCTTCTCATCATGAACCCAGCAGCATTGTGCACTGCTTATTATCAAAATACATCCACAACTTCTCATTTTATGACATTTCATTATTTCGCACAAAAAAAACGCATGGGACTGGCGGCGCGAGGGATCCTTTGCCCATATACCGCCGCTCGGCCACCGCCAGTCGGGAACGGTCTGGGCAAGGTGTGGAGAGTGCGGCGTGCGGCGAATCGGCCGTCTAGTTAACAATAGAGGTCAATGCGCCTTGCTAACTGACAAACGTGCCGCTTTCGGAGACTGGCAGCAGCAGGGAACTGCTGGAGAGGAACGTTCAGCCGGCCAGATTTTACGGAAGAAAAAAAACTCCTACGCCCGTGTGACAATACATGCAGAAGTGACTTCAAAGCATGTCCAACCTTCCGCACTGAACGGGAACGAGCGAGCACTTATCTTGAGTTAGCGTATGCGATGTATTTCCAGGACTAGCCTGAATCACATAATGAAGCTTGTTGTTGGCGTTCAACTGTGCGCAGTTGAACTTTGGAGATTGTTCGCGACATGAACAGAACCGGCGTGTTGCACGGCACGATATCTCGTTCGACATCCAACTTTTATACTTTTGGGCACTGATTGCTCTCCTAGGTTAGCTCAAATATCAGTTTTGCCGAAAATCGGGAGTTGTCACGCTTCACCATTCGCTGTATAGAACTAATAACCGATAACAGATGCGCATTTCAAATGTTCAGCATAGCGTTCCTTAGTATCCCGGGATGCTAAAGATATTGGATATGCTACATTTCGACGCATTGGGCAAGGGTCAGCTTAAGTCAAATTATTGACATACCTCACTCCGATAACATTGGAAATAATTCCAAACAACACTATTTTATCATACCTAAGAGTATAAATGAACACTAAGTTCTGTTAAAGCGTCAAAACTAACCCAACCGTGGCTCAAACGCAAAAAAAAAACACATCAGGTGAAGTTAGGTTGAGTTCAATGACCTTGGTCTTCAATGATGACCAATGATGATTCAATGATTCAATGACCAATGATCTTCAATGACCTTGGAATTATCATTGACGTATTTAGGCACGTCAGAGGGGTTGTGCATCAACCAATCACATCTGACATTTCATATTTGGGGCCAGTAAGTGAGGTTAGTTGCCAATAACTCGAGACTTGGGTGTGGGCGCTACATGACCGATGTAGTCGATGCGCCCTAAAGCCCTAATAACTAACTAACTCGCGACTTGGGCGAAGGCCTGACCTGTTTTAGGCCTGCTTAGGCTTAGTTTTAGACCTGCTCAGGCGTGACCTGTTTCCACTCATGACGGCATATCTCACTGACTGAAAGGTATATTTTCAAGTGTTGCTATTTGTACCATATGGGCATATGGTAGCCCGTCAGCTACATCCAGGTTTGGTGCGCTAACTCGTGCCGTTTTCCTGTGGTTGAAATAAATCACCTCAGGAGGAGTTGAATCACCCGGCCTGCACAGGCGAACGTTAAGATTCTGAGATCCCGGGTGTAGGTCAGGGTGCACACTGCACGGCCAACCGCTTCACGTCAGTCACGGAGCCGCTGCGATTGCGCTGGTCGAGAGGACATTGCAATGCCCCTCACCTGTTCTCCGGGAATTAAAGTGCTACATTCGATGCAGTGGTGAAAAGTGGGAACCTATAAGGAGTGCACGGCAGCATTATGGCCGCATCCTCCTCCGTGTACCTCAATTGAAGTACTTTGCTCGCCAGCGAGTATTGTTTAGATGATCTACCGATTGACGTTTCTATTCTTGTCTCGAAAACTTGCATATTTAATGCTTGGGTGACCCTCGTCAGTCTCGTGAAATCCGTAATGAGAGCCACCGTAGTTTTAGAGTGTCGAGCCCCACAGACATTTGGTTTCTGGGAAGTGCCCAGGATAGCCATGTGACTGGTCTGTCCGCTCTGACAGGCCCTGTTTGGTTGTACAAGGACATCGTGCGCTGGGCAAGGTCTGCAGAATTGCGAGCGTTCGGTTCGGCAGTGGTTTTGCGGCGCGGAGACAGGCCTGTAGGTCCGCTATTTGTCGGCGGGAGCGCACTGCTCACACTGTGCGAAAGCCACGACACAAACCGGTCTGCCCTCGGCCACAGCCGTCACAATGCTATGGCTGACAGCTGCACGGGAAAAAAGACGTCGCCAAATAAATAGATGGAAATATTACCGTGGTGCAATCAGACCACTGGCGCCCAGCTCGCGTGACCGAGGCGGACATGCCGACCGGCCGGCAGCTCGGGAGGTCGTCGGAAGCGAGGCTGCCACGAGTAGTGAGCGTCATGTGTTGCCAGACGTGAGTAGTGAGCGTCACGTGTTGCCAGACGCGAGTAGTGAGCGTCATGTGTTGCCAGACGTGAGTAGTGAGCGTCATGTGTTGCCAGACGTGAGTAGTGAGCGTCATGTGTTGCCAGACGCGAGCAGTGAGCGTCATGTGTTGCCAGACGTGAGTAGTGAGCGTCATGTGTTGCCAGACGTGAGTAGTGAGCGTCACGTGTTGCCAGACGCGAGTAGTGAGCGTCATGTTTTGCAAGACTACTTGACGCGAGTAGTGAGCGTCATGTGTTGCCAGACTACCTGATGCGAGTAGTGAGCGTCATGTATTGCCAGACGTGCACAGTCAGCTCGCGCAGCAGTTCCTCCATGCACTTCCGGCGGGAGCGTGGCAGATTTTAGGCCTTCATTAATACCGCTAAGCATCCATATATTTGTCCTGATCATTTACTCACTCACCTCCCCGTGTCCGGTAGTCCAAGATCGCGTGTTCACCATATCCTGTCCTTTATCACGGATGATTTCCGCATATTAGTGTATTAGCGTTGCCTTTCAGGGATGGAATTATCCACTCAGCTTTACATGGTGCATTTTCCAGCCGGGAAGTCCAGGAACGAATATGACAGAAATAGCAACTGCTAGCAGAGGCGGATGCAGAAGCCTGGTTTTGGACAGGGTTAAGGAGAAATAAAACAAAATTCCCAGGATGCTGTAGGGGTGGCGGCTCTGCCGTCGGTGGGGTGTGGCGGGTGTGTGGGGGTGTGGCGGATGTATGGGGGTGTGGCGGGTGTGGGTGCGGTGGTTGTGGTGGTGGGTGTGTTGTGGGGTGTTATTTTGTGTGGGAGCTGTGCGGGGTGTGTGGCTGGGGTGCTCGGGGTGTGTGTGAGCTAATGGGAACTAAACCCAAACTTAACTGAACAGATTTAATTTACTAAGGGCTGAACTTAACTAAGACTGAACATTAACACGGCTGAACCTGGGCTAACTCTAGACTTAGACTGGGCTAATTAAGACTGAGCCAAATCACTCTTTTGCTGCTTGTGCCTATGTCGGGGGTGTGCTGTGTTGTGTTTCCCCGCCACCTCCACCACACATTCCCCAAACCACGGCTTGGTGTTTTTTTTTAGCTATCGTCCCTAACACGAATTTATATGTGTGCGAGGTCAAAGTTTTGGGAACACCATATAGGTAGGTGAGTGTCTCTAGTCATATTATAATTAATACGTTGTATTAGAGAATTAATGAGAATGTAATTTGCCCTTGGTTTGAATTACTTATCCCGAATTGGAACCTTTTAGATGCTAATAGTAGCATAATTGTGTGCAATGTACCGCACGAAATAGGTGCCTGTGTTTAGCCCCAAGCGGCTTCCGCTGGTCCTTAAAGCTGCCTACACACATTCATTCTCCTCATTCACTTCACATTCGCGCGCCCCATTCATTCTCTCCATATTAATTAATGAATTGCTTGGTCCCAAAATTTGGCTCCCGTCCCCCCCCCCTCCCCTCAGCGGTACACAAACATATATATCGATAGACCATTGGTCTATTTTTGATTGTATGTTGGTCTAATATGTAAACCTTTCACTGCCAATCATAGCTGGCCTCGCCATTATTGGCAGCGTTCCTCGCCTGGATGAAGTCTTAATGCAACGAGCGGGGCTCATCGTACTGGCTCCGAGGGCTTATACAGGTGCTCTGGTGTCTTTGACCGACCTACCTAACCCTAAGACAGTCGAGGCCGCGTCGGGCCTTATTCGCTGCAAACGTGCGACCAGGCCTATGTATCCAACGGGTAGGCACGGATCCCTACCACGTTGGGTATGTTCCCTGGCTGTCTATATAATCTAGCCGGCCCTACCCTTTCAGCCTCGGGGCTTACGGCAGGCCAAACCTGTCCTGGCGTCCCCCCGAACCCTGGCACAGCTCCGTGCCTCAACGTGCAGCGAACGGAAGCGGACTCACGACCGTACAGTGTTTTGCAATATCCTATTGTCCGACGCCAAACTCGACGGACGCAATGTGTGCTTCCATTGACGGCATCACATGCATACTCGGCCCGCCCCCATCTGCGGCTCTGGGTCACAGAGGCCAGCGGGATTGTGTGGTCAAAGAACCAGAACAGGTGAGCTAGTGCCCCCGAAGTGTTCGTTCATCGCTCCCTCTCGCAATTAGACATCATCCGTACGCAGATCATATATGACAACATTAATACTCTAAACAATTTCGACGGGCTTAAATACTCACTGCCATCACCCGAGAACGTTCAGTCCATAGGAGGACGGCTCGCACGTCGGCTGCCTCGCTGATAAATTTACTTCATATGGCAAATCAATCTCAGGCACATGTGTGAATCACCCCTTGTGTCGGGAGAGTACCCACGGTACTATTCCCGTCCATCCGAGGGAAAAGCGTGTCACGTACCCCTCAGTGAAAAGTGCGGCGCGCGCCCCTCAGCCCCCGAGGCACGGCCCGGCATTTCAGTTCTGGATGTTAACACGCGCACTGGAGAGGGGGGGGGGGCGAAATCCGCCCACCCCTCCGATTTTTCGCAAATAACTGCAAATTTTACCGGTCGATATACGCGATTTTCGGTGTACCTGCTTAGAAATGAATGGCGCTTTGTTTAAAGTAAGAAAAATGGAAATCGGGCGAAAATTTTTCAAGTTAGGGGCCGCTAAAATCAAAAAATGTTATAGCGTCAGACCACAAAAATCGGCGCTGATGCGCTTCCAGTATACTGACAAAAGGGAAGTGTTCTAGGCAACACTAGCGACTTGTTTGATGCATATTGATAGGCTGCATAGTTTCATGGTCATGTTAGGTCACCAAGGTCAAGTCAGGTCAAGTTCATGACAGGTTAATGGAACCAAACTTGATCAACTGGAATGTTGCCATAAATGCACTACTGGTTGTCATTTGTACTATTTGTCATTGCGTTTCCATACTCTATTCATGTACTTCACTCCCTTCTTCACAAAGCCGATTGCTCCGAGCTGCCCGACGGAGCAGTCGGGCGGGCGGCCGGTTCCGGTATCTGGAACAGGTAACTGACCTGATAAAGTGGTGCTATATAGGTGACCTGAGGTCAAATGTTGGGTCTAGCATCTGTATTACATCATTAGTAATGTCCAAAATATCATTGATGCCCATTTTTGAGCATTTAAACACAATCACAGCGATCCATAACGATGACAAGCCAAGCCACGCAAAACCGGAAAATTTTGCCAATCTGACCTCATTTGACCTTGAAGATATTGACATAAGGTCACAAAAATTGCACACAATAGAGTTCACTACCGTGCCCATCCACCCTGCGAATTTCGTTCTTCCAGCTTGACTAGGAGCCGAGATCTTAGGGGGGCCGAATCTGCCCCCCTCTCTAGTGCGCGTAATTCTCAGAGGCCCTCCAGGGCGCGTGTTAATATCCTCCCCTCCGTCCACCTGGTCGCCGAGGTGTTTACTACGCCACCGTTGGCCCGAGAGGGTCGCAACCTCATTGACGTTAATCCCCTCGGACGGTCGCTGACTCGGCCATCGGCATCTGACCTCAATGCTATCTGATTCATCACGAAAGTTACGTCACTGAACGCACAGCTGGAGGGCACCGCTAGAGTTTTGGATTTTGAATTAGTCTGCAGGTAGTTGGGCTGTGATGTTATTTCTTTAAATCCGGTTAATGTGAGGGTCGAACGCATTGGACGAGAAGGGGGAAGACATGGATATTGCACGCACAGTTCTCAACATGCGTGCTATCAGACCGAGTGATGGTCATTTTCACGATCCACTCTGGCCCGGTGGTCCTAAGAGGCGGATGTTGCACGCACAGTTCTCAACATACGTGCTATCGAACCGAGCGATGGTCATTTTCACGACCCACTCTGGCCCGATGGTTCTATAAGACGGATGTTAGGATCCGATTTGTGCCTAGGATCCCTGATCGTTAGCCCAAGCTATGCCTCTTTTTACTCAAAATATTCCTTTGCACCGCTAATTATGTCCGTCAAAGGCTGAGCAGCTGCTCCGTGTCTCTGACCTCAATGGTCAGAGACACGGTGCGCTCAAACATTTCCATCATCGATGTTAATATATTTACATGTATATGCATCGTACGCCAACATGACCGGCAAACGCCCCTGGCCCACGCCTTCTCCGTCCCATCGCTCACCTCCATAACGTAACTTTCTTTACGAGGCTTGCGACGTCGGCGCCACAGGCCGTTTCGCACAAATCTCCCCCACACATCACCTCAAATTTATTATATGTGTCCCCCTCCCATAAGACGGGTCGCTCCTTTCAGCAGAATGAATTAGGTTCAGGAGGAAATATCTGTCATAGAAATGAGGTCGCTTTGGAAGAAAGAAGAAGGCATGGCAGACCGCCGGCACTCAAATTTTGCTGGTGGTTCTGTGCGTATGTTATACGGCTGGCCTCTTTGGTCGTCTCGACTCTTCCTGAGACTGCTCCGTCCGTGAGTGAGAGATTGCTCGAGTGAGAGTGTGAGCGTCCGAGAGAGAGAGAGAGAGAGAGAGCCCTCCTGTCAGCCTGCCAGTTGTTCTTCATTTCGCTCTAGCTCCGCCTCATCTATTCTCTGGCCACTCCAGGGCTACGGATTGAGTTCTTGCTCTTGATTGGTGGGAATGTATTTTTTCTTCCCCTTAGGCCGTGTGCATCGTGAAGCCGCCTGGGGCCTTCATGGCGTTCTGCTGGAGTGGAAATCTTCCACATTGCTGCTGACGTTCTAGAATGTTTACCGGGGTCACCGATCTAACGGTTGGCAGGCCTTTCTCTTTATGTTGATTGGGACCGGATTGTCACCAAAGCACTTGTTGTTGACTGGTTGGGACGGGGTATCGGGCGAGAACGAGGTGATTAGCCCGGGTTCGGCGCTTAATTGCTCCAGAGTATTCGCTCCCGCCATTGATCCGCACAGGTGTGCGCTGATCGGGTCCGGCTGGGCGGATTTTTTTTTAATGCAATGAGAAGGGAGGGAGCTGGTGGCCGGGATCTGACCGGGCATCTTGCGGCCTGGTCGGGTAGAAAATATTGAGAACTTGGTGCCGAAAGAATGTAAGCCAATGTAAGCCTCCTACAATGCCATAGCCAAATTATCTTTGTCAGTGCGAAGGGAAGATAAACAGTGACACACAACAGTAAGCAGCTCTCCCTATCAGTGCGAAGCATGGATAAACACTGGTGCAAAACAGTAAGCAGCTCCCCCTATCAGTGCGAAGGACAGACAAACAGTGGTGCACAATAGTAAGCAGTTTTTCCTTTCAGTGCAGAGTACAGATGAACAGTGGTACACAAGGGTAAGCAGCTCTTCGCCAGTGCGAAGCGCGGATAAACAGTGGTGCACAACAATAAGCAGCCTCTCTCTCTCTCTCTCTCTCTCTCTCTCTCTCTCTCTCTCTCTCTCTCTCTCTCTCTCTCTCTCTCTTCTTCTCTCTCTCTCTCTCTCTCTCTTTTTTTTTTTTTTTTTTTTCTTTTTTTTTTTTTTTTTTTTTTTTCTCTCTCTCTCTCTCTCTCTCTCTCTCTCTCTCTCTCTCTCTCTCTCTCTCTCTCTCTCTCTCTCTCTCTCTCTCTCTCTCTCTCTCTCTCTCTCTCTCTCTCTCTCTCTCTCTCTCTCTCTCTCTTTTTTTTTTTTTTTTTTATATTTTTTTTTTTTTTTTTTTTTTTTTTTTTTTTTTTTTTTTTTTATTTTTTTTTTTTTTTTTTTTTTTTTTTCTCTCTCTCTCTCTAATCCCAATCCCAGTCGCGGGCGGATATCAACCGAACCTGACGCCGCGGCTGGGTGATCGGCCGATACCAGCCAACATATTAAATTTATAGAACTAAGAGACAAACCGCATCATCACACCGATGAGGCTAGTAGGCGCTAAGCATAATGCTAGATTCGCATACTATTGGTGCTGCACTGGCAAAACCAAAAGTACGCAAAGTTCCACCCCTGTTGGATAAACGCTATCCCACTGACGCCGTGGTGTGCGCCCCTAGCTGGCCAAGGCGTCACTCGGTGAGATCAGGGAGGAGAGCGGAGAGAAGTTCGTGGCGGGTAAATTAGCTTTCAATTTTTGGAAGTTAACTTCCAATTTGGAAATTATGAACGTTGGAAGTTATAAACTTTGGATGATATGAACGCACCTCCCCTCCCCACCAGACGTATGCGGCATAGAACTTGGCCAGGAATTTCATACGATTGGAGGGTACTTTTGTCACGGGCTGCACATCTCCTTTCGGTCGATGCGCAGTCGGACGTTGAGTGGTGTGCTGCACACCGGCCGCTGCGTGGTTCCGGTGACGCGCACACACGTTCGCTGTGGCCGCATCGCATGCAGCGGTGGCGGCGTAGTGGGGGAGGCACGTAACGACGTACCTCGTACTATTTGTCATGCATGTGTATGTGTGGTGGGAGTTGATGTGTGTTGAAAGTCAGTGCCATGATGTTGTATGTGGGTCTGGCCTCCTGTCGTCTGATGTGGTCTACATGTGATGTGGCGTCGAGGACGGCTGATGATATGTTGGCAAGTGTAATTATATGCAGCTCTGCGGCGAAAATGTAGCCCCGGCTGGTGTTGAGTGTGCGGTGCAGTGTAAACGAACAGCGCTGATTGTTGAATGTGTTTGTGGCGAGGAGCGTGCGTGTACCGGTGCTGTTCCGTGTGTGTACGATGACGTGGATGGTGTACTGAGTGGTGGTGCAATATGGTGTGTTCAGGATGTGGCGGAGTGTTCGTGCGAGGGTGAAGGTAGACTCCCGTGTGATGGTGTGCTGTGGTTCGATGTAGGTGCCTACTAGGCAGACGCCGCGTGCCGAGTGGGTGTTTGACGCCGGTGTGGGTGTCATAGTGTTAGGATCTGGCCAGCCCCACCGGCAAGATGAACCTCCTTACTGAAAATACCTGGATTAGCTGCACCCAGGACTGAGCTTTCGCCCTTTGGTCCCTGCCCCGTTCACAATGGCCAAGAGCAGTGGGTTCGTCACCGTTAGGTTTCCTCCGGGGGTTAGCTGGGAGACAGAGGGAAGTTGGGGATTTGGTGAGGGTGGATTTCCTTCTCGAGTCGCAGGTGTGCTCGTCGAGGTGCCTGGAGCTCTTCTTGCTTGTTGTCTTCTTGCTTCTTGTCTTCATGCTTTTTGCTCTTCTGTTCTTCTTGCTTCTTGGGCTTCTTGGGCTTCCGGTGCTTGCTAACGTCGCTCTTTAAGGTCGGGACGTGCTGTCGCTCTTCTAGGAGCCTCCATACGGAAGGGCCTCCTTGTTAATTGATGGGCACATTCAACAGCATTTCACCTTTACTTGCCAGATATATGAGTCAGACCAACTTACGCCGCACAGACCCTAGGAATTTCAATGGCGTTGTCGAATCGCGATGGAAGGTATGAGCGCTCCAGGTGGTTCGAGGGCGTGGGAAGAAGCCTACGTGTTACAGGAAATCTCCGGCGATTTAAAACCGACACCATTGCTTTGTCAGGCACCTTTTCCCCATTTTGCATAATCCATGCCGCGATAGGTAACGTCGCAGATTAGAGCGGTATGCCAAGATGACAAAAAGGGTTACTCACTGGGGCTACTCGCTGTTGTCTTTCATCGGCTTTCTAGATTCTGAGATGCCGGAGGACTTGATTGTACGCTATAGTGATGGTATGACGTATCAGTTTGTTAGTTGTGTCTAAGACAAGCATAAAACATTGTGCAAATAAACAAATGAAGCGGGTGTTGCAGATGCATGCAGCAGACAACATTCCTAGGTCGTTGTGCGCCCAACAGTGCTTATTCTTACCAAGGATCAACAAGGTCCAACAAGTCTTATTGGCATCAATAAACCGTCTTGCTTGAGGCATCGGCATCGCCTTGCCGATTTCTACTTATCTACCTCCTTCCGATAGACACGTAGAAATTTGGTGGCCGGCGAAAGTATGTACTAGTCGGCACGGTCGCGCGAACCGATGTTTCTTTCCCAGGTGTCAAGGTTAACTTGCATATCCGCCTGTCTACCACGGCAGAAAACAGCTAACGGTGTCGCCTACGCGGCAGAGAAACGAAAGAAATTGGCAGGAAAGTTACCGCGTCACTTGGCGTAAATTTCCCATCGGCTCCTTTTTGACGCTCGGCAGCCGCTTTGGCTATAAAAGGCGCACGAGCCGTACGGAGCGTGGCACTTCCTCCACTGTGACCTGCGTGGTTCGTCCGTCAGCGGCCAGCATGCGCTTGCTGGTGAGGTTCGAGCGGCAGCGGCCCGAGTCAGAGAGCTGCAGAGAGCTGTGTGGCCCGGCCGATGGCCGATCTCGGGGCTGCGTAGACACGGCCCGTGGTCGACTCGGCCGGCCGCCAGTGCGTCTGACACCGACCCGGCGCTGGTGCTCCCCGCTGTAGTGTGTGCTTCTGGGTGCAGATTGAATTTCGTCGTGTGATTTGTGGCTTTTGTGCTCTGCAGTATGGCTTGCGAGTCGGCTAGTATGTGGTGTGCTTTTGTGGACGCAGCACACTACGCCTGCTCCCTGTTGCGTGCTACAAGCTTATGTCAACCCCTATTATTCCATGCTGAAGCAGTAGTTAATGGTCAATGGGGAAAGCGTACAAATAACAAAAGTTGATGGTTGGTGATTCTCACCGGATTTTACATCTTGCTATTTCAAAGGAGATCAACCCTATATTATTAATAATTCCTATATTCCTTTCGTCATTCCTTCTTCATTCTTTCTTTCTTCATCCCTTTATTCGGTAATTCTTCGCAACGCATTTTTCCAGCAGTGCAGGTGCTCTTTAACTGAAGGTCTTGAGGCGCCGAGGTTCCAAAGCTTAGGGAAAAATGGAGCGGGGAGGAAGGCAAAGTCTACACAGTCGAGAGCTAATTTATTTCCCTCAGAGTTATTCTACAATTTTGGAAAGTACTAGCCCCCGTCCGTGACAGTGCATCATCATTTTCATACACGTTTCCTTTCGGTTGAATAATGTCTGGTATTCTTGTCCAATATAATGAGGTATGTGTTAAACATGCAGGTGTATTGTGTATGTATGTTGTCATAATAGCTATGTGTTAATGTTATGCGCACACATACATATACACACGAATGCAAAAGTTCAGTGTGCTCGAGAGGACTCCAGATTCTCAACCTCAACAGATTTTCAGCCGAGGGTGCCTGGAGGGGCTCCAGGTATTTTTGCAGAGGCGCTCCTCCGATGAAATGAAACCACTCCAGACAAGTGCCCCCCCCCCACCATCGCAATTCCTGAATCCGCTCCTGGGTGAAACATAGCATACTGTGGGGATGCATGTTCATCCTCAATTTGAAAATATATATATTCCAGACTTCCATGGTGTGTCCCAACCATATTTTCTACCGGTTGAAATATATTGCTTGATGTATAAACATCATAGCTTGAGTCTGCTTTAAGTTGGTGTGATAGTGGTCGGTCTCCGAACACTGCTGCTCAACCTTATCACGAGTGCACTTCCAGCCCCGCTCATCATGACAAAAAATATGCCTGTCACTCCTGTCGCACATGCACCCCAAACGAAAGGCATCAGGTTTTGCCACTTGCCGGTGTTGATTTGCGCTGATCCCCAGCTTGTTGTGGCCGCCTGCGTGGCTGTCGTGTTGACTTGCGCTGATCCCCAGCTTGTTGTGGCCGCCTGCGTGGCCGTGCCGGTGCTGACCTACACTGATCCCCAGCTTGATGTGGCCGCCTGCGTGGCCGTCGTGTTGACTTGCGCTGATCCCCAGTTTGTTGTCGCCGCCTGTGTGGCCGTCGCGTTGGCGTTCCCGACCGGTGGGACGCATGACGACACTGCACAGCCGGCAGACCCAGCGGCAACGGCCACTGGTGCAGTGGGTGACGGACCACAGACTACTGGGCAGCTAGACGACTCTGACGATCCTGATGATCTAGAAGACCCAGAAGATCCGGAAGACCCAGATGACCCAGATGACCCAGAAGACCCAGATGACCCAGATGACCCAGAAGACCCAGAGGATCCAGAAGACCCAGATGATTCATTAGAACTGGATGATCCAGACGAGCCGGAGGGTCCGGAAGATCCGGAAGATCCAGATGACCCCGAAGATCCTGATGATCCAGAAGATCCAGAGGATCCCGAAGATCCCGAAGATCCCGAGGATCCCGAAGATCCCGAAGATCCCGAAGATCCAGAGGATCCCGAAGATCCAGAGGATCCCGAAGATCCAGAGGATCCCGAAGATCCAGAGGATCCCGAAGATCCAGAGGATCCCGAAGATCCAGAGGATCCCGAAGATCCAGAGGATCCCGAAGATCCAGAGGATCCCGAAGATCCAGAGGATCCCGAAGATCCAGAGGATCCCGAAGATCCAGAGGATCCCGAAGATCCAGAGGATCCCGAAGATCCAGAGGATCCCGAAGATCCAGAGGATCCCGAAGATCCGAGGATCCCGAAGATCCAGAGGATCCCGAAGATCCAGAGGATCCCGAAGATCCAGAGGATCCCGAAGATCCAGAGGATCCCGAAGATCCAGAGGATCCCGAAGATCCGGAGGATCCCGAAGATCCGGAGGATCCCGAAGATCCGGAGGATCCCGAAGATCCGGAGGATCCCGAAGATCCGGAGGATCCCGAAGATGCGGAGGATCCCGAAGATCCGGAG